>PIJE02000279.1:76130-173445 GCA_002895965.2 Coryphaenoides rupestris | reverse complement strand
TAGAGCATCAATACGGCGATCAGGACGAGGGGCGCTGATAGACAGCTCTCTCTACTCATGGGTAAGTGGCATGCACACGTTGCAAGTAGGTGGGTCGGTACGCATCTGGGGGACAAATCTCATAGTGCAGTTTTGGCTAAGGTTATAAATCTCTAGAGTTGAAAAAATGTGATGGCCTCTGCACCCATGGTAGCAAAATGTGTGCCTAGTCATTTATTTTATATCACTACCCTAAAAAAAATTAAATCACATTCCATTTTGTTTGTTTGGGAAAAGTATAAAGAAACTGATTGTAAAGTGGGAAAATTAATTCTAATCAAAGACTGGTTCTACATATTTTGTTGTCCATACGTTATACTGACTTAATAATCATAATAATTTTTCACACACACTGAGGTATAGATGCGCTGGTTTCACATTCTGTCATGTTTACACATGTCCGTAACACTGAGGCCATTTGCAAGAACATAACATCTTGGTAGTAAGAAATGTTGTCTACAGTTTACGCTTCAGGGTGCTGCTGGCTATCATCCAGTGCACCACTAACTGTTCAGCTTTTCTTCTTTCCCATCTTTCCATTCTCTGCCAACAGGGCTTTGGCAATTGTGGGTGCTCTTTTCTCCAAAAACTGTCTTCCCAGTATCCAGCCTGGTATTGTGGCTGCAGTGCATGTTGTGTTAAGGTGTCCCTTGCATGGTGGGAGTTTGATGATTTTCAATTTTTTAGAGGCACGTTTGTCTTCCTTTGCCTGCAAAAGCACTTCCAGTGTCACATCCTGTATATGCGTGCAACCCAATGAGAGCCCTACAAACTCCATGCAACAGTCGCCACCAAACCTTTCCTGGATGTCTACAAGCTTTTACCGGGGTTCTTGTGCCACACTTCAAGAACATGGGGCCTCAATCTTTGTCAACATGCAATTGCTAGTAGAATTGTAAAGACCATCTGTGATCTTCTGAGCATGATATACTAGATTGGTATCGCCTCTCTTGTGGCTTGGGAAGTAGTTGGCCATCTGCTTCTATTCTTGTTGCATTGAAGAGTTGACACCTCTTCCTGTCATGAGATCTTGATTCTGTCAACATTTGTCATTCACAGTGCATATAGAATCCTTCTCTCTTGTAGCTTTGCTCCTGTACTCTGGCTTCCTCCATTCATTGGATCCTTAATGAAGATAATTAAGATTAGTTTTGTTATGACTTGGTCAGGAAGCTCCTCAGCTGCCTCACCATCTGGCTGTCCTGTGAATTAGTGAACTCATGACAGTCTCTTCCACGCCGTAGAGATCTTTCACTTTCTTGATAGGTTTCTCCTTGTTTGTCGAACACAACATTTATTTGCTATCTGACTGCTTCCCGTCAAGCCAATACCAGGATTGTTGTTGGCAACATCTCAAAAGTACTTGATTCAACCTTTCACTCTTTGGACAGTTCTTCATCACCACTGTTGCAGAGTCTCCTGGTGTTTTCCTTACTGCTACATTTTCCTGGAAGCTTGTGGAAACGTAGCTTTGGTTGTCTTTTCTCAGCAAGTCCATCTGTGTGGACAGTGCCCAGGCATTCGGACCAAAAGGATGAGAAAGGATATCCTCCATGATGTAGACTACGCCTTGTTCCATTGCACTATGATGCTCGAAACAAGACCTGTTAGGTGCGCTTTCCAACGTGACGCCGCTCCGCACTGATTGATTCATTCTCTCTTCTTACACATATCACGAATGTTTTCAGCTTTGTTGGTCTTCTATTGGTCAATGGATAATTTCTTTGCAGTGGGTCTTTGTCGGGTCTCTCTATTCGTTGAGGTTGCATAGGCATTGCGCGCTGCCTTTTGAATCTGGAAAGATGCATCCTCTAGGTCGATCGCGGCAAACTTGGAAGATGGCCTGTCGGTATTGGCACAGTCAATACCTTGCATTGTAGACGTCTCAAAAACTCGTTATGCCCTCTCAAATCCAAAAATCGGTCTGAGTCTCCCATCCTTTTTGGGAATGAGGAAGTAACGTGACTAGAACCCAGCCTGCTGATCGTTCTGCTTCACCTCCCTGCAAGCAGACTGGCAGAGCTGATGTAGAGCAGACAATACAGCGATCCAGAGAGGGGCCTGTAGACCAGCTCTCCTACTCCTTAACAAATGTACTCTTTGTAAGTCGCTTTGGATAAAAGCGTCTGCCAAATGCCCTAAATGTAAATGTAAATGTAAGTACACGGCACTCAAATCCCACCTGCTGAAAACCTTTGAACTTTCTGACACCGAGCCAGCCAGCCGGCTTTTCTCTATACTTGGCGATAGCAAGCCATCTGAACTGATGGACAGGATGCTGGGTCTTCTGGGGGAGCATAGGCCTGACTTCCTTTTTGTCCGACTATTTTTGAGACAGCTGCCTTCTCAGGTACTGGCTGCTTTGGCCAACACCACCATTATGGATTGCCGGGATCTTGCTGAGGAGGCTGATCAATTTTTCCTGGCGGGTCAGCAGCACTGTGCGGCCACGTTTTGTCCTGCACCAGCCATTTCACCATCGCCTGGGGACACGATGCTCACCGTCGCGACAGCAACTCCTCAGTGGCAGCGGGAGATGGCCTGTGTTACTACCATGAAAGGTTTGGACCCAAAGCCAAGTGTCGCCACTCTGTGTAGTTTCAGCAGGGTGGGAAACGCTGGCCAGCGCTCAGTAGTGGAGTGTAGTGAGCGTTGGCCAGGCTGGCAGGCTGCTGTTCATTCAGCAGCCTGTTCGTTCATTCAGCCCAATCTGTACTTATGGCACAAGGTTCGCAGAGCTGTGTTTCAGGGAGCAGCAGTTTGGCTGGGACTTTGACCGCCGTTTGATCGGCGCTGTCACCTTCTGTTCATATGCGCACACTCTCAGTGGGGCGGACTCCAGCAGGCTGTCTAGCATGCTCTCCGCCATGGACGACTATGTCCGACTCCTGGCTGAGTTCCCGGTTCTCACGAAGCCCACCTGGCCACTGTACTTGGCATTGAATACCTTGTTATCCAATGTCCCCGTTGTCATTTGCGTGTTTGTGTCCCATGTGTTTTGTCATTTTGCCTTTGGGTGTTTCAGATATAATCAGTTCTTCAGTCTGTTGATATCACCTATGTGCTATCAACATGCCTAAAGCCAGGCATATACTGTACAATTTGAGCCTGTTTTTGACCCGAGCTTTGAGGTGCACGACTCAATTTAGACCCGGGCATTTGTCGGGCGTTGTTTGCCATGCAGTGTACAGGGGTGAGCGAGGACTGATCTGGTCGGTTTCGGTCTGATCGGCGGGCCTACGACGGCCGATCAAAGTTTGTGACATTTCAAACACCGTAGAATATTGTCTTATTTAGAACAAGGTGAATAGTCTGAATATTGCTAGAGTTGGGGTGGATACATGAAGGTAAATAAGTTGAAGTTGGGACCCTTGATGTACCCAAAGAATAAAAAAAAAAGCTGACATATTAACAGTATGCTAAAGACATCTTCTTCCCAAAAGGAAAGATTTATTTGAATTTGAGACGTTGAGTCATGACATATTAAACTATCAGGAGGAAGCTGCATTTGATGAAGATATCACAGTTGGGGAACTGTACACAGTGCTACAAATGGTTCTAAGATTTTACCTGTGCACTAAGAGCCTGACAGATGAGAATGATGAAGAACATGATGGGGAAAAATCTGATGTCGAAAAGTATGCACAAGGGAGAGACACACATGAAGAAGATGAGCAAGTCACTCAATCCACTGTCACCCTGTCACCAAATTTGAAGGAGGTTGATGCAGAGGTATTATTAGACACATCTGTTGTACAGATTGGCCTGGATAACACATTGATATATCAACCTATCCTGCAGAGTGACAACGACCTGACCATCACATCCATAACGCTGCCCAAACAAGCATAGCACTTATTACTCCAGACACAACATATACATGTGATGAAGCAAGTGGTTCTACAGCTTCATATGAGGTTGTATGTGTCACAATGAAACTTCATAGGAACAATCTTCTGGAGGAGATGATAAGGCAGTTCAAGGATCCAGCACTCCTCAAACAGGCCCTGAATACACCTGGGATCACTGTGTCCTAAATGGCAAGAAGAGGAGTGGAAATCCATTGGCTGAATTCTAATGTAGGAATATCAAGACCATGGATATTTTCCCTGTCGCCTTGCCCCTGCTTTCACAGTGCCACTGATTTTGGTGATATTGTAGTCTCAGATGATATGCTGTTTGAAAGTCTTCTCCTGTACATAAGTCAGATAGGGATCTGATAACCACTGCCTTAAAAGGAGACATTTTAGATGAGGACAGGGATGATCTGCTTGATGAAACAACGCTTCTAACAAAAGAGAATTTAAAAGGCGTCCTTCTAAAAGTCACACACGAGCAGTTGATCCAAAAACCAAGGCATGCAGCAGAAAAATTGTCGTTAATTGCTAGCCACTGCCTAAAAGAAGAATTTGTGAACCCAGGGCATGTCTTATGAATGTATGAGGATAAAAAGCCAACAATACGAAAGCTTTTGAAGTTGCTGGATGCATCTCCTGTAGCGAGAGAGAGAGAGAGAGAGAGAGAGAGAGAGAGCGAGCACCGCTTACATAGTTTGTAGTTTGTTTTCAAGAAGTTAACACATACCGGTACCTAAACTATAACGTCTGTCCCTCCGAGTCTGAATCTCGTCTCCAGATTCATGGTGAGAAAAGAGTTGCCCGGTCAACCAAACTGTGAGGCAGATAGATAACAGTGGTGTGGGAAGGATGTTTTACCGTAAACCTTAAGAGTGATTGATGCATCTTTTACCGTCAGCATTGCAATATAGGGGCATTAGGTGTGTGTGTGTATTTGTGTGTGTGTGTGTGTGTGTGTGTGTGTGTGTGTGTTTGTGTCTACACTGGTGCGGTGGAGAGCATTCTGACAGGAAACATCACTGCCTGGTTCGGCTCCTCCCCGGACAGGAGGGCTCTGCAGAGGGTAGTGCGTTCGGCTGAGCGCACTATTGGCACTACACTCCCCACCCTGCAGGACCTGTACTCCAGGAGGTGTTGAACCAGAGCCTGCAGGATCATAAAGCATCCTCACCACACCAACAACAACCTGTTCCAACGGCTGTGGTCAGGTAAGCGCTGAGAGTTTCTTTCTGCAGGCCATCAGGACTGAACTCTGACCCAACCAGGCCCCCCCTCACTGCCCCTGCCATGCACACACTCACACACACACACATGCACACTTGGTTAGTAAACAGTACACGCACTCATAGTTTATAACTTATTACAGAACTTATGACATGCATATAAACAAACATCCATGGTCTGGACTCACTTTATTCTATACCTTTTTCATATTTTTGTGTTCTTTGTATCGCCTTGTTGTAAGATACCCGTTTGTTTATTTGCCATTTGTTTAGATTTCCCATTACTGCTTTTTTTTTCTGTAAATACTGTAAATATTGTGGATATTCTGATCCTCTAATTCGTGTTATTTGTATTGTATTGTTTCGGCTGGGCATCGCCACTTTTTGATTTAAACAATTAAACTTCTTGAATCTTAAAGTACTTAATGTATGAACAATGGCAAGTGTGATAGTTAAGGTTTTTTCTTTATTGTTTTTTCAAAAGTAATATAGTTTGATTAACCGGCGGTTATTGACATAAAACAACCAATATATGACATAATACATAACCCTAACCCTAACACTAGCTAGATTTACAGTAGATTAACATTACCTGTCAATAGCAGTGAAGTTAAGATCAAGTTCTTGACACTTAAATATGATGTATTCATGCTGGTTAAATAAATCCTTTAGGTTTTCTCCCAACTCTTACCCCAGCCCCCTCCCAACACACACACTAACCATGTGTTGTTTTTGAACACCTCCAGTAACCACTGATCCGTTGTATTTTTTAACACCTTTTTCTGCTCGTGGGAGTTTAGTTGAGCCAATTTTATTTGTATAGCTCTTAATCACACACACATGCATACACGCACACACGCACATGCACACGCACACACACACACACACACACTCAACAGTGTCACAAAGCTTACCACCTGTTCTGCCTGCATATCATCATAACATTTGCAAACTCAACAATAAACTGGTTTACTCATCAACTTTGATATTGATACACAAAACCAACTTCACATAATGCAGAGACCCCCCCCTCCCCCACCGCCCTGTGCTGACTCTTGATCGGTGTCTGAGACCCCAGCAGTCCTTGTTTCCACCCTCAAATTTGGGGTGAGTTCAACCAGAAGAAGGTGATGCAGGTAACGGTGGCCACGATGAAGGTAAAATAGATTAGAATTTAGGAGCGCGGATCGTTCCTTGTCGGCGACACTGCTTGCCGAGCCCAGGGTCTACGCTACCACTGGGCCTTGTGGTACCGTAGCCGAGCCGTGGGGTCTATGGTACCACTGGGCCATCTGGTACTGTAGCCGAGCCGCGGGGTCTATGGTACCACTGGGTCTTGTGGTACCGTAGCCAAGCCGTGGGGTCTATGGTACCACTGGGTCTTGTGGTACCATAGCCGAGCTGCGTTAACACCAATCGTTGAGTACTATTTGGGTTTTGATGTGGCGTCTATAGTGTATTTGACGCATCCAGGTGCTAATGCACCACCACTGGTGGCCTAAAGGCCTCAGTATGCTTCTTCCAAAATGTGTCGGAATGCGTTGGAAACTGGCTTCCCGTGATTCGGTTGGGTTCAAGTGATCAAGTGCAATATTGAAGAACATTGTCCAAGGCTTTAAAATGCGGAGACAAATGCGCATTCCAGGAGAAGCTTGCTGAGGCTGTCCACCGCTACCCCCACATCTATGACTCTTCCCGGCGTGAATACAAGGACACCGGTTTATTACTCCGCGTCCCTAGGTTGACAGACAGCCTCCTTACTCTCGTACCGTCCCCCATCGGCCAGTTCTGTGGAACTATACAAGGTAGAATTCGAATTTGGACGTCAGAACAGTTCAGAAGAAGCATACAGAGGCCTTGAAGGAATTGCCCACGCCTACTGTAACCAGAAGAAGGTGATGCAGGCAACGGTGGCCACGATGAAGATAAAGTAGATTATGAACAGCAGCCTGTCAATGATAATCCCAATCCTGTGCCACTCCGTTGAAGTCTGTGTTCCCTTGAAGTGTTTGTCCATTTGAAGGCGAATGGAGCGTAGGTCCAGGCTCAGCTTCCTCAGTTCCTCCACCACAGGGTCAGGGGCTGGTTTCAGGGGCTCCTTATCCGTTGACAGGAGCCGAGGATGAATCTCCAAACTAGTCACTAGTTGGATTGCTGAGAAAGAGTAGAGGTTAGAGGAGCACGAGCAACTGGGACCATGGAGAGATACCATTCATGAGAAGTCATTTGTAGGGCTGTCAAGCAATTACATTTTTTATATCATTAATTGTATGGTCGGTGATTAATTAATCTAATTAATCACATATTAATTGCATTTGCTGTCAGTTTAAGCATAGTATTGTTATAGTTAAACAGTCTGTCTCAAGTCAGTCCCAACAGGGATAGAAAATGTACATGTTCCTCAACACATTACTCTGTGCTTACGGTTTGGGTTGAGGTTGACTGTGACTCTGTGGCTTTTTTTTGCAGGGGAGGCAGACGGCTCGGCCTAGGCACTGGAGAACCAGGATTCTAATCCAGCGGGGTACTGGTTGCTTGTAGCCCTGGATATTGGTGATGATTATCGTCTCTAAAAGGCTGGCCACCATCAGAGCGATAGTTACTGAGAAGTAAACATCTGCGGAGAAAACATAATTATTATTCTGAACATCACTTTAGATGCATTTCTATCAGAAGTTCCGTTCCCAAATTACATAGTACTACATCAAGTAGCCTGAGAGCTACTGAGACAAGAAATACCCTGATTGACAGGGAGCCAATCTAATAATACAATTAATTAATAATAACCATAATCCTAATCATGACCTAATAATGACTTATTCACAATATGATTAGATCGACTCCCTGTCAATCAGGGAACAGGTCATTATAAAACCATATTATAAGAGTTTACTCATGCCGTAGTGTCTCAATTCAAAAGTATCGCTCCTTTTATAACCTACAATACAAGAGGCTTGACCAAAGGATTCATGGCAATCATATTATATAAGCCTCTTTACTTTCAGTCAAACATTAACAACATTTGAGGATACTTTCTCACTCATAATGGGTGTGCTGCTGCCAGAGACCGGAAGCAAGTTATTCATGATCAACAAGAAGACGGTGTAGCCTAAGATGAGGGTCATCTTAAAGGAGGATCGGTCCACACTCTGTGGGGGTAGCATGAAGCTGAAGAGGTCTATTATGATCATGAAGCAGCTGGGGATGATGAGGTTGACCACATAGAGAAGTGGTCTACGTTGGAGCAAAATCTAAAGTGGGCAAAGTAGTGCACAAAGGTTCCGTCTTGGATTATTAAAATTGTGGTCTTGCGTGTTTGTACGTCTTGGCACTAAATAATAGTACTTAGCATTGTTTAGCATATTGTGTGTTCTAAGATGTTAGTAAAGCACTCAGAATGGCACTTCTGCTCTTACCCTACTGTTATGCAGGCAACCTAGCAATTATGAAATCTTCTATTAACCTTGCAATTATGAATGCCTCAAACCTGTTCTATTCTTATCTTTATGTATCACAGCGATATACTGTATTGCTGTCTCTTGCGACAAATGTACTTATTGTAAGTCACTTTGGATAAAAGCATCAGCCAAATGCCCTGTATGTAATTTGTTTTACATGATTATGAAGTAGTTTCACCATAAACATTTCTAATTAATAATACAATATTGATTTACTTGGATAGATAGAGGTTCTTCTGTGTATGTCATTATATTTCATGCACAATGACATACACAGAAGAAAGAATGGCTAATAAAAGAGCTTCTGTGTACACATTAATCATATAATAAAAAAATATATAAATGCAATTATTGTAATGAAACACTGAAATAAACAGCACTTACGTTATATATTACATCCTGGTGAACTCCTTCATTTGAATGAAACGTTGCTATACGTGATGTGATGTTTCTGAGCACCCATTGTCCTTCTGTCTGTAAGTCATGTCTGGTCTCCGCCAGAATCTCCTCTGCTGTGCGGCCCTCAACCATGCGTATAACTGTATCTGAAAACAAAGATTAGCCAATGTTTTTGTGTGAACGTATGTAAAAGTGTTCTGTTGTGCATCCATTATTTTGTTAGTTAATTCAGCCATAGTTACCATCGTGTATGAAGGATCCAAAAGACAATGTGCAGTTCTGGGTGTCAAAAGGGAAAATTAAAATTCCTAAATTGCAGGAGCTCACCACCCTGACTGGTTTATCATCATATACATGACCCTTGTTGTCTACAAAGACATATGGAGTGGTGGGGGAACTGTCCTCATCCATGCTGCAATAAAGCATTATATAATATCATTGGTCTACCGGAGAATAAGAGTTGCAATCAATCAATCTGTTTAAAAACATATAAAAAAGACATGTCAGAGGAAATTAAAAGTCACCTTAGGCATTGCTCTTTTTTGTATAAAGTATCACTAAATACAATTGTTTATACATTTTATAACCCTCAGGTCTACTCAAAACCTATGCTCAGATATGAGCAGTCAAAACGGAAATTTGCATGAGTAACCCAGGTTTTCTGAGTGGAGAGACTCTCTCTCCACCCTACATATTCCATATGGTCGGGGACTGTCCCCCGAGCGCAGCTGACGTGGATACTCTTTGAGACACATCACCTGTGGTGTCCACGCACTGATTTGCAGCACATGGTTATTCATGAGGTTACTCATGGAACATTCTGTTCTCGATCATGTCTCTCCACCCTGCATATTCCATATGTTCGGGGACTCTAAGACAGATCACGAGGAAGCAGACTTGGCTGCTCCTGCGGGAGCCTGAAATGGCAGTTGAGTCATCACTACCACCAGTGGGTGAGTACTCACCCATCTTCTCAGACTAACTATTTACAAACTATGTACATACCCATGGCCGGTGGCAAGACGCCACCGAGACTTTGCATTTAGGAGAACCTGATTAAGAACCTGATTACAAAGAGGATGCCGTACAAATCTCAGATAGAGCACCTCCCCATAAGGCCCATGTGGTAGTGAGGCCCCAGGTGGAATGTGGACAGGCTCTAACCGGGGCTGGCCTGCCTGCTTTCTTATACGCTTCTTGGATTGCATCCACAACCCAATGAGAGCCTAGTCTTGGGGACTGGTTGCTCAAGGCAGTTAGGTTTGTAACAGACAAAGAGCTGGTCTGTGGTCTTGTGGGCCTGTGTCTGATGTTAAGGCACTGATAGGGCACAATAGTGACCACGCAACTCTGTTTCACCATCCTGAGGAGGGATAGGGTGCAGCTCAATAGACTGACTGGTGTGGGATTCAGACCAGAACTTATGGTGGAATGCAGGGTTCGGGCACAGCACCACCCCAGCATTGCCCGGCAAAAAGTGGCAGAATTCCACATCCACCAAAAGGGCATGGAGCTCTCCCATTCTTTTATCTGACACAATTGCTAACAAGAACACTGACTTGAGAGAAAGCCTTTTCAGACCCAACTCTTTCCAGGGGCTTGTGCTGCAAAGCTGACAGCACCACCTCCAAATCCCATGGGGGGATAGCTGGCCTTCTGTGGTAGGTTGCAACCCTACGAGCACCTTTAAGAAATTGAGCAATAAGGTTGCAACAACCCTCTGCCAGTTTCCAAGGTCCAACAAGCGCTGCCTTGATGGGTGCCACCATTCCCCTCAAAGCAAACTTGGACGATGGCCTGTCGGTATTGGCACAGTCAATACCTTGCATTGTAGACGTCTCAAAAACTCGTTATGCCCTCTCAAATCCAAAAATCGGTCTGAGTCTCCCATCCTTTTTGGGAATGAGGAAGTAATGTGACTAGAACCCAGCCTGCTGATCGTTCTGCTTCACCTCCCTGCAAGCAGACTGGCAGAGCTGATGACACAAGTTTGCACCCTTCAACCAACCTGTGTAGAGCAGACAATACACCGATCCAGAGAGGGGCCTGTAGACCAGCTCTCCTACTCACTGGGTAAGTGGACAATGCTGATGTCAAAACACACACGCACAACTCAACTGCTAAGATTCACACGTCTGACTGCTTGATCGTGGAAATCTAGAAATCGGAGTGGCCATGCACACGTGGTGCTTATATAACCACATGTTGCCAATCAGTGTGTGGCCACAGGTGAGAGTATCCATGTCAGCTGCGCTCATGGGGGTCAGTCCCTGAATATATTGAATATGTAGGGTGCAGAGATAGTCTCGACACCATGGAGAACTACTCAATATCTGTGGAGCAACACAATGTTCAAGCTATTTTCTTTCGATCATAATGACTTTTTAGACTTACGACTCTAAAATGAAAATGTCTGGCTGCCACAGGTTGTCACGATTAACAGCCATTTTATGTGTACCACATTCCTCCTCATCCCAGCTCAGACCCTCTATGTCCCACTCCTACATTGAAAGAAAGCAGTTTGAAAACATTGTTTCAAGTCATGTTACTTAAAATGGTGTCATTATCTTCAGCCGCCTTCATTAAATTGATACAATTAAAAAAATGTTTATAAGGCATATTGTTCACACAGTCAATTTAAACAATGTGTAGAACAGCATGGTTTCTGGACAATAGTAGTTTCACTTTTTTTTTATAAAAATGTATTTTTCTACAAATGTAAATAGTCCGTGAGCCAGTAGGGTTGGTCGGTACCATCTGGGGGGACAAATGCTCATAGTGATTTTTGGTAAGGTATACATCTCTAGAGTTAGAAAAAATGTGATGGCCTTGCACCAGTGGTAGCAAAATGTGTGCTATCATTCATTTTATATCACTACCCTAAAAAATTAATTAAATCATTCCATTTTGTTTGTTTGGGAAAAGTCAATAAAGAATGATTGTAAAGTGAAAATATTTTATCAAAGATGTTGTTGTCCATACGTTTATGACTTAATAATCATAATAATTCTTTCCACACACACTGAGGTAGATGCCTGGTTCTCACATTCTGTCAGTTTACACATGTCCGTACACCTGAGGCCATTTGCAAGACACATACATCTTGGGAGTGAAAAAATGTTTGTACAGTTACAGCTTCAGGTGCTGGCTGGCCTTCCATCCAGTGCACCACCAACTGTTCAGCTTCCTCTTCTTTCTCCATCTTCCATTCTCTGCCAACAGGGCTTGGCACTTGTGGGTCCTTCTCCAAACATCTTCTCCATATACCAGCCTGGTAGTTGGCTCGCAGTGCATGTTGTGATAAGCTGTCCTTGCATGGTGGGAGTTGATGACTTTCAATTTCACCTTTTTTGGCACAGAAAAGGTGATATCTGAGCTCATTGACCTTGGTGGTCGATGCTTTTGGGGCATAGAGGAGACATGTAAATGCCTCTAGTTTGTCAGTTAGTTCTGGGGAGAAGTCCCATTCCTGACCCAACTTTAAGAATGTGTCTTGAGTTTCCCTGTTGTTAATCAGAATTTTTAGGGCACTTGTCTTCCCTTTGCCTGCAAAAGCACTTCCAGTGTCACATCCTGTATATGCGTGCAACCCAATGAGAGCCCTACAAACCTCCATGCCAACAGTGGCACCAACCTTCCTGATGTCTACAAGCCTTTTACGGGTTCTTGTGCCACACTTCAAGAACAATGGGGCCTCAATCTTGTCACAGAATGCTAAAGACATGATAAAGACATCTGTGTCTTCTGAGCAGATAACTACAGATTGGTATCCCTCTCTTGTGGCATGGGCAGCATGGAGAAGTAGTTGGCCATCTGCTTCTTCTTGTTGACATTGAAGAGTTGACACCACTTCAAACATTTGTCATTCACAGTTGCATATAGAATCTTCTCCTGTAGCTTTGCTCTGTACTCTGGCTTCCTCCATTCATGGACTATGAAGCTAATGAGATTAGTTTTGTTATTGACTTTGGTCAGGAAGCTCCTCCACTGCCTCACCATCTGTCTGACTGTGATACCTTGCAACTCATGACCAGTCTCTTCACGCCGTAGAGATCTTTCACTATTCTTGATAGAGTTCTCCTTGTATGTGTCGAACACAACATCTATTCTGCTACTCTGACTGCCTTCCCTCAGAGCCATACCCAGGATTGTTGTGGCAACATCTCCAAAAGTAACTTGATCACCTTTCACTCTTTGGACCAAGTTCATTCCATCAACCACTGTGGCAGAGTTTCCTGGGTGTTTCTCCTCTACTGCTACATTTTCCTGCAAAGCTGTGGCCAAAGTAGCTTTGTTTGTCTTTCTCAGCAATCCATCTGGTGTGGACAGTGCCCAGGGCAATGGACCAAAAGGATGAGAAAGGATATCCTCCATATGTAGACTACGCCCTTGTGCCATCACTATGATGCGTCCAAACAAAGACCTGTCTGCTTTCAAGATGACCGCCCTCCCACTTGATTTCACTTCTCTCTTCTTACACATATCACTGAATGTTTTCAGTTTGTTGGTCTTCATTGGGTCATGGAATTTCTTTGCTGGTGGGTCTTTGTCGAGTCTCTCATCCTTGAAGGTTGCATAGCATTGCTCACCAATCTCATATGCCTTCATCAGGTCAGAGGCAATGTCCTTGGGAGCTGCCTTTGCCGTAGAGATGCTAATGAGGTCCCACTTCTCTGCAAATGGGTTGACCCATCCTTGTATGAGGCTAACCACTGCTGAAACTGCTTCCTCATCTTTCTGGATTCTTGGCCGCTGTAGCTCTGCATGAGAAAGCTGTGATTTGTTGCCTTGTAGCATCTCCCTTAACTGTCCTAGGAATGTACTGCGGTGCTCAGCTGTTATGTAGTAACGCCTGATAGCTCCAGCATTCAGGCTGAACCGCGATGTGCCTCCAGGAGTCTGTGTGTCTTTGTTAACTGTGACTTCAGTAGCCTGGTCTACAGGGATCCTCCCAAAGGGGTTGTTATTTGACAGCTGCACTGAGAATTGGCCTGTCTTGAAGGCCTCATACACAGAAGGATTCTTCTCTGGGAGGTTTGTCATCTGAGCAAAGTAAGGGGACAGGTACCTGGCATAATTAATCTTATCGTAGGCAAAGCACCATGGGATCATGGTTCTTATAGCATGGAGGTGCAACTCCCAGTCCCCCTCACAAGAAGCATGCAGAAGGCCAAGTACTGCATCCTCTACCATGCCAATGTATGACATCCAGAATGAGGAGAGGTCTCACCTCTTAAGGCTTTTTCCATACTCCGCGAGACGCGAGACGTCTCGTCTCGCACCTAGGTCTGCGAGAACAAGATAAAGGTTCTCGCCGCACTGGACATTTCATACTCCGCGAGACACTCCTCAAAGGCCCCGCCCACAGCAGCACACGTCACACGCGCAAAGCATTGTGGGAATCAGAAATAAAACAAAACAACAACAATACATGTCTTTATAATTATGACAGGACGCGTTATATAGATGTTCGTACTTTCTCACGGCCTCGGCCAGCTGTTCCTCAAAACTATCCATTCCTGTACAAACTTTTCTGCGCCGGCGTTTTTAACCACGCCCACTTCCATAATTGACCAATCACACAATAGTTCTCGGACAAGACGCGAGAACAAAGTTCGGCCGGGCTGATGTGTCGAGAACGTCTTGCGAGAACACCTGACCTAGGTCTGCGAGACGAAAATGACGTCATTTTGTGGGCGGGGCACTAGGTGCGAGACGAGACGTCTCGCGTCTCGCGGAGTATGGAAAAGCCTTTAAACAGCTGTCAGAGCCTCTGGCACAGTTTGGATATGTTGTTGTAGCAGAATCTTGCTTAGCAGGATTTACAGGGAAAACTGTTTTGTTATCTTTCATGAAAATAGAAATGCATCTTATGTATTGTGTAGTAACTGTGTTGTCGCTGCTATTAATAGATACGATTTGTAAAGATGCTGATTTTAACGACTTCTCTAAAAAATATATAATCTAAGCTATATTTTTACCAAGTCTCAAAGATAAATGGTCAATAATAAGAGAGAACCATCAGTTTGAAGACAAATGCTTTATTCTGTTCTATGTATCGTTTTGAAAGGTATGTTTTGGCATGGGGTTATAAATTGAGTGATAGCACACATTTAGCTACCACTGCTGCAAGGCTGTCACATATTTTCTAGTACTAGGGGTGTATACCTTGCCAAAGATCACTATGAGACTTTGTTCCCCCAGATGGTACCGGTGGCCCAAATTTGGGGTCCTGGCTCATGGACTAAAAGGTAATTGATTACTGCAATGCATTTACTTACAAGAAGAAGCCATAGGAAAGTGGTCATCGTTTGCTGTTCTTCACTCTTGGAAAAACAGACATTTGATTTAGCAACAGCATGATTTGACTTTCCTAATTATTCTTAGCATTTAAAATTAGCACAAATATGTTTAATAATCTATGTAGTCACAAGAGTGAACTTACTACTCCCAGAATTCCAACCAGAATGAAAGATACAGAGACATTTGTTGGTGTTCCGAAGTGTTTCACAGGGCGTAAATGTTTCTTTGAAAATACTGTCTCATCAAGTGCATCATACAGGGATTCAGGAGTTGGACTGGTACAATTTAATGCTGATCCAGTGGCTATGCAAGTACAGATTCCGTGGAGAAGAAAAAGGTTAATATAACAATTGTGAACGACAACAGCAAGAGCAATGGCTGCTAAGCAAATGAAAAACAGGCATTGGACGCGCGCGAACAGACACTCAGTTTAATTGCTGTGTGGGGTGAACCACGTAACCAAAAGCAATTTGATCAAATGGTGCACAACCACACCGTTTGGGAAAATATTCACAAAGAATTTGCACCGAAACTTTCATTTAGAATTTCCAACGCAGCCTCCATTCTCGACCGGGAAAGCGGCAGAAACAAGGAGCAGAGAAAACAAAAAACCTTGCAAAAAAAACATACGACCCCCAAATCACAGAGATGCCGATTCGCACGGTATTAATAGGATCACATGACCTCTGTGTTGGCCGAAATATGGTAGGTAATTTGCGGTGGAATTTTTACTTTACAAATTACGGACATTTCAGATTCGCCCGGGATTAAGATCACAGACGACCTCCGCAATTATTACAAATTACTAAAGGTCCCCAGGTAATACTAGTCCTGTGCGAATAGGGCTTAAGTCACAGATTTATTCATAATATTTGTGTACTTCCCATTGCAAAAAGGGTCCTGAAAACGCCATGCTGCTACATTGGTCCATTTAAAATATAAAATATCTTCTTATATAGCAATATCTTCTTCAGAACAATCCACCTTACCATGAAAGAACATCAAACTGAGGGAGATAAGCTCAATTCCTTTTTTCAGCTTCATCGATTTCCAATCACAGGTCTTCTAGATTCCTTCAAATTTCCAATGAAGGTGATTGCATGGCTGACAGACAAGGAAACAAAACTGTACTTGAGAGACAAGTTGAGAAAGGTGTCATATGCAACACTGGGCCACTAAGCCCCTGAAGTGATGCATAGCGTATGTGTAAATATGTAAAATAAGTTTAGTATTTGCATTCAAGGAAAATGTAGGCCTATGTAAACAAAAGTCATTGCAATACTTGAGTACTGCTTTGTGAGTCTACAGTGATAAAAAAAGAAGAATATATATATTGTGGCACCCGGCGGCGAGTGCCCCAGGGAGAGGTGATTAATGGACGATATTTCAGATGGCCGGCAGAGGCCGCTCGCGTATATCTCGAGGAGAGATGACGTCAGCGGAGAATCAGCCGCACCTGCGAAAAGGGGCCAGGTGCGGCACATTATGAGAGTAATTAGGACGGGATAAAAAGGACGCCGAGATAACGGACCAATGGAGTAGCTGAGGCGAAACCTGGAGGAGCGTGCTGTGTGCAGAGGGAGGAGACAAAAAGTTGTCTGTGTGCCCGTGGATTTATGAGACCCCGCTTCGTGATTGACCCCCGCCTGTCTGACAACCCGCATCCAAGCCCCACCCTGGACTGTACGAGAACCTGCCTGCGTGTACCGACGCCTGCCTACGGACAACGACGATTCTCGTGGATTACGGACTGGCTAATGCTAAACCCTACCTCTCCTTACCCTGGTAATACAATAAACTGGTTGACTAAACTATATTACACTGGTGTGGACATTGGAATTATTGTATTCAGTCGAGTGACCCTTCCCATTCCCTGGGAGTGTGTCACAATATATATATATATTTTAGGATGTATAGAAAACACACACAAAAATCACACAAAACAAAACATACCATTACATAGTACTATTTAAAAGGCCAATAGCAGCAGAAACCTGTGAGTTCTTCAACCTCTTGGTCCTACATCTTGGCAGAATAAATCTACGACCAGATGGAGGCAAACTAAACTCACTGAACAAGGGGTGACTGAAGTTGGCAAGAATTGACTGGGCCTTCTTTGTGGCTCTGACTCTGTATACTTGGGAGAGGGCATTTAGATAAGTGCCTGCGATTTTTGTGTTTTCTGTTCCTGTTTCTCAAGGTAAATGACCCAAACCAGCAGATATGAAAAAAAAAGTTTAGAACAGAGTAAATAAAGCAAGAATAAAACATTCTCAGAAAGGTGGAGTCAACATTCAAATTTCTGAGCTTCGAATAAAAATACATCCGCTGATTGGCCTCTGCACAAACGGCATCAGTATTTGGTTCAAAGTTTAATTTATCATCAATTATTGTCCCCAAATACTTGGCCAGCCTAGCCATAAATAACAGTAGGAAGAATAGGTCAATTATAAGTCCATTATCATTGTCAGAATAAGTCAATTATCATTTCCTTTGTTTTAGATATGTTTATGGAGCGTTTGCAAAAGACACTAAATTCATCCACCACTGGACCATGGTCAGTTTCATCATTTTTGAGCAGACACACAATGATGGAATCATCTGCAAACTTGATAAGATAAGATAGAACTTTATTAATCCCGAAGGAAATTCTTGTGCCTGCCCTCATAATGACACTCATTTGTATATAAAACAAATAAAACTGATGAGAGGACACACCCCTGGGGGGAACCAATGGAAGATAAAGGGCATCATATTAAACACCCTTGACTTTCAAATTTGGAGACTTGTAAGTTAAAAAATCAACCAGCCAACAAATTAATCCAGGTTCAATGTTGTAGGTGCTTTTAAGTCCATCTGCTAAAATGTGGGGTTGGATGCAGTTGAGAAGTCAATAAAGAGCAATCATACAAAAGTCCTTGCACTATCCAACGGTGGCCACGATGAAGATAAAGTAGATTACGAACAGCAGCCTGTCAATGATAATCCCAATCCTGTGCCACTCCGTTGAAGTCTGTGTTCCCTTGAAGTGTTTGTCCATCTGAAGGCGAATGGAGCGTAGGTCCAGGCTCAGCTTCCTCAGTTCCTCCACCACAGGGTCAGGGGCTGGTTTCAGGGGCTCCTGATCCGTTGACAGGAGCCGAGGCCGTTTCTCTGGGTTGTCTTGAATCTCCACACGAGTCACTAGTTGGTTTGCTGAGAAAGGGTAGAGGTTAGAGGAGCACTGGCAACTGGGATCACTGAGAGATGGCATTAATTTCTTAGGGCTGTCAAGCAATTACATTTTTGTATGTCATTATTTACATGGTCGGTGATTCATTAATCGAATTAATTGCATATTAATTGCATTATATATTTATAATTAGAAAACCTCATTGTAAAATGTACATATGCTTGAGCATAGTATTGTTATTGTTTAGTCTGTCTCAAGTCAGTCCGACCAGGGATAGAAAATGTACATGTTCCTCAACACATTACTCTGTGCTTACGGTTTGGGTTGAGGTTGACTGTGACTCTGTGGCTTTTTTTGCAGGGGAGGCAGACGGCTCGGCCTAGGTACTGGAGAACCAGGATTCTAATCCAGCGGGGTACTGGTTGCTCGTAGCCCTGGATATTGGTGATGATTATTGTCTCTAAAAGGCTGGCCACCATCAGCGCTAGAGTGACTAAGAAGAAAACGTCTGCAGAGAAAAAATTATGATTCTGAATGTGACTTTATATGCATTTTTATCAAAATCATATTATGAATATTATTCATGATATGATTAGATCAACTGTCTGTCAATCAGGGAACAGGTCATTATAAAACCATATTATAAGAGTTTACTCATGCCGTAGTGTCTCAATTCAAAAGTATCGCTCCTTTTATAACCTACAATACAAGAGGCTTGACCAAAGGATTCATGGCAATCATATTATATAAGCCTTTTTATTTTAGGTCGTACATTAACATAATTTGAAAGGGGGATTGTTTATTACTGATAATGGGTGTGCTGCTGCCAGTGTCCGGCAGCAAGTTATTCATGATCAACAAGAAGATGTAGGTGTAGCCTAAGATGAGGGGGTAGCATGAAGCTGGAAAGGTCCACTGTGATGAGGAAGCAGCTGGGAATGATGAGGTTGACCACATAGAGAAGTGGTCTACGTTGGATAATAATCTAAGGTGAGGAAAGAAGTGCATAAAGGTTCCATCTTAGATTATTAAAATTGTGGTCTTGCGTGTTTGTATGTCTTGGTACTAAATAATAGTACTTAGTAGCATTGTTTAGCATATTGTGTGTTCTTAGATGTTAGTAAAGCACTCAGAATGGCACTTCTGCTCTTCCTAGCTATTGTGCTGGCAACCTAGCAATTATGAAACTTTCTATTAGCCTTGCAATTATAAATGCTTGAAACCTGTTCTATTCTTATCTTTATGTACCACAGCGATATATTTCTGTCTCTCTTGACAAATGTGCTTATTGTAAATTGCTTTGGATAAAAGCATCAAGAAGAAGAAGATCTTTATTAATCCACACTTGTAATGGTCACACAACACACAGCAGGAAGTGGTGGACGCCAAACACACACGGTGGCCCGCGGAAATTTGGCCTCTGCATTTAATCCATCCCTTTTGCTGCTCCTCCAGGGGCAGCCATTTTGACGGCGCCCGGGGACCAACAACTCCAGGTTTTACATCCACATCTTGGTCAGGGACGTGGACAGGAGAGGCGATCTTCATATGTTTTTTTAATTGGGGTTCTTTACTCTGTAAGGAGACCCCGCGGCGCACGGGAGAAAACTCCACACAGAAAGGCCGGGAGATCACCCCCTGGGAGATAACCCACCTGGGCACCCCAGAATCAATAGCGCCCCAGGCGGGAATCGATCCCAGGACCTTCTTGCTGTGAGGCAGCAGTGCAAGCACTGTGCCACCGTGCCCCATTTGGCCCCCCTCAGCCAAATGCCCTGAATGTAATTTCTTTCAAATGATTATGAAGTGGTTTTATCATAAACATTCATTATTAGTGATACAATATTTATTGTGATATGCGAGGGGGTGTGGTTTAGCGTCGACAGGGAGCGGATCCACAAAACACCTGTGATTGACACTGGATTTAACCAAGCAGATTCGGTTTTCTACAGAGTCCAAGGAGAAATCGGCCTTTTCCACTCCGTATGGGTTGTACCGATTTTAAAACACTTCCGTTCGGGTTGTTCGGGGCCCCGGCCACATATCCAGCGTCTCATGGACCGGGTACCTGTGCCCGCACGTGGAGTATGCGCGGCCTACCTAGATGATGTTATCATCCATAGTGACACCTGGCCGCAGAATCTCCGCCGGGTGGTGGTGGTCCTTGAGTCGCTGAGGCAGGGGGGCTCACCGCCAAAACCCTAAGAAGTGTGTAATGGACGGAGGGAGGTACGGTATTTGGGGTACCACTTTGACAGCGAAAAGAGTGCGTCCGCAGCTGGATAAAACTGATGTGGTAGCAGCCTGTCCGCGGCCCAAGACGAAAAAGTACGTGAGGGCGTTCTTCAGGATGGGCGGTTATAATAATAATACATAGGACTTATATAGCGCTTTTCTAGGTACTCAAAGACGGTTATTACAGGTGGTATATCCCCACCTTTGCAGAACTGACCAGCCCTTTGACGGACCTCACCCGGAAAGGTGCCTCATATCCGGTCCAGTGGACAGAGCAATGTCAAATGGCGTTTGAAAGAGTAAAAAAGCCTCTGTGTGGGCAGCCGTTCCTATTCACGCCTAACGTTACAGACCGACGCGTCGAACAGGGAGCTGGGCGCCGTCTTATCCCGCTTCGCAAGTTCGGCTGAGGTACAGCACAGTAGACAAAGAGTGCCTCGCCATTAAGTGGGTGGTCGACGCCCTGCGCTACTACCTCCTGGGGCTCGCCTTCACCATCTGTTCGGACCACGCGCACAAGATGAAGGACACTAACCCCTGCATCACAAGGTGGTATCAGGCACTACAGCCATACAATTTGAAGGTGGTCCACAGGCCGGCGGCGCAGATGGTCGTGGAAGACTTTCTCTCCCGCCTCCCATAGCTAGGGCAGGGGGGAGTGGGGGGGGGGGGACTGAGGCCGGGACAGGCCAGGCCCCGGCTTCAGTCGGGTAGTGGGGATATGTGATATAAGGGGCTGTGGTTAGCGTCAACAGGTTGAAGACAAGGGGAGCGAGTGGCAAAACAGCTGTCATTGACGCAGCTGTGGGCGATAAGGTATTTATTGACATCAGTGTGCACTCCCTACAGCAAGAGGCTGGGTACGAACGGCACGGGGGAACTCCGCCACGACCCCAAAGCCGAACCTGCATATTGTTCATTCTAATTTATGTTTAGAATGAACATGAGCGACTTCTGTTGATGATTAAAATTCTTGGATTATTTGTCAGAAGACTCCATCTTCTCCTTACATTTAGGAAAGAACCCAAACAAGCCACGGAAGTGGCATTGTGGCAAAAAGGACTTTGCTACATTGATTTACATTTACATTTACATTTAGTGCATTTATCCAAAGCGACTTGCAAAGACTACATTTGTTGATTTACTTGGTTAGATCATCGTTTCATAGTTTTTCATGCACAATGACATACACAGAAGACAAATGGCTAATGTTAGCATTTGTGTACACGTGTTTATTATATAATAAAACATTTATATTTGCAATTATTTTTATGAAACACTCAAACAACAAATAAACAGCACTTACGTTATATACTACATCCTGGTGAACTCCTTCATTTGAATCAAACGTTGCTATACGTGATGTGATGTTTATAAGCATCCATTGTCCTTCTGTCTGTAAGTCATGTCTGGTCTCTGCCAGAATATCGTCTGCTGTGCGGCCCTCAACCATGCGTATAACTGTATCTGAAAACAAAGATTAGCCAATGTTTTTGTGTGAACGTATGTAAAAGTGTTCTGTTGTGCATCCATTATTTTGTTAGTTAATTCAGCCATAGTTACCATCGTGTATGAAGGATCCAAAAGACAATGTGCAGTTCTGGGTGTCAAAAGGGAAAATTAAAATTCCTAAATTGCAGGAGCTCACCACCATGACTGGTTTATCATCATATACATGACCCTTGTTGTCTACAAAGACATATGGAGTGGTGGGGGAACTGTCCTCATCCATGCTGCAATAAAGCATTATATAATATCATTAGTCTACCGGAGAATAAGAGTTGCAAATGATGATGATGATCAATCTGTTGATATTTAATTTCATGCATCCGTTTCAAAACATAAAACACATACTGTACATCATGTCAGAGGAAATTAAGTCACCTAAGGAATTGCTCTTTTTTGTATAAAGTATCAATTAATACAATTGTTTATACATTTTATAACCCTCAGATCTACTCAAAATCTATGCTCAGATATATTAGCAGTCAAAACGGAAAGTTACATGAGTAACCCAGGTTCTCCGAGTGGATCTCTCCACCTGACCCCCCGGGCGCAGCTGACGTGGTTACTCTTTAAGACACATCCCCTGTGGTGGCCATCCACTGATTTGCAACACGTGGTTATATAAACACCATGCGTACGTGGCCACTCCAGTTAACCTTCATTGGAGCGCGTTTCAGAGCAGCTTTTAGCTGGAGAGATAGTCTCTCCACTCAGAGAACCTGGGTTACTCATGTAACCTTCCGTTCTCTATTGTGTCAAGACTATCTCTCCACCCTACATATTCCATATGTTCAAGGACATATACTGTATGTAGGTGAGACACACCACAAGGAAACCAAGCAGACTAGGCTGCTCCTGCAGGAGCCTGAAATGGCAGTTGAGTTCCAATGAGTCGTCACTGCCACTAGAGTACTCATCCATGTGTTCAGACTAACAATTTACAAACTATGTACACACCCATGGCCTTTGGCGCAAGATGCCACCGAGGCTTAACTGGCCTAGCGGAAGGCCACTTAGCCTGCCAGGTTGCGAGGCTAGCTGTGAAAGAAAAATACATCACTTTGAGCCAAGGTCCCTTCTTGTAAGAACCTTGGTCCCCGAGGCATGGTATGTCAGGCCATGTCCGGCTGCATTGAGCCCAGCACATGCTCAGTGAATGGGGTCCCAGCTGCCATGTTCATGCAGTAGAATCTGATAAAGGTGGTCAACCAAGAGGCCACTGAACACATCTCTGATAGAGGAGCACCTCCCCATAAGGCCCATGAGGTTGTGAGGCCCCGGTGGAATGTGCATGGGCTCTTACTCGGGACGGCTTTCCTGCTTTCTTATATGCTTGTTGGATTGCATCCACAACCCAATTAGAGAGACTAGTCTTGGGGACTAGTTGCTCATGGTAGTTAGGTTTGTAACAGACAAAGAGCTGGTCTGTTGTCATGTGGGCACAACAGTGACTGCTGACGCAACCTGAGGAGGGTGGAAGGGGTGCAGTTCAATAGACTGCCGTGGGATTCAGACCAGAACTTAGTGCAGGGTTCAGGCGCAGCACCACCCCAGCATTGACGAGAAAGAAGCGGCAGAATTCCACATCTCTCGCTCTCCCATTCATTTAGCCAACACAATTGCTAACAAGAACACTGACTTGAGAGAAAGCCATTTCAGCTCAACTGTTTCCAGGGGCTCGTGCTGCAAGGCTGACAGCACCACCTCCGAATCCCATGGGGGGATAGCTGGCCTTCTGTGATAGGTAGCAATCCTACGAGCACCTTCAAGAGACTGAGCAATACGTTTGCAACAACCCTCTGCCAGTTTCCGGGGCCCAACAAGGGCTGCCTTTATGGCTCCCAGCATTCTCCTCAAAGTCCCTTATCCAACATTTCCTGGAGGATGTCATGGGCGATGCAGGAGAGGGGATCCACCTGTCCTGTGTTGCACCATGATTGAAACACTCCCCAACGATAGGAATATGCGGCCCTCGTTGATGGAGCCCGGCCTCATTGCAAAAATGCTAACAATGGACTAGGGTAACCCCATGGCTAGAAATTTGGCCCTCTCAGGGGCCAGGCCCAAAGCCTGAGACCCTGGGGAAAGGGATGAAAAAGAGTCCCATGGGCCTGGGAAAGGAGGTCCCACTGAACAGGCAGCTCCAAGGGGCGTCCTCGAAAGAGGGGTACAATTGTTGAGAACCAGATCATCTGGGGCCCACCAGGATGTGACTCACCTCTTCCAACTGGAATCTCTGTCGGAGTAGGTGCAGGAGGAAGAAGGGAGGGAATGCGTACAGGAGGCTTTTTGGCCACTGATGTGGCATTGCATCCGTGCCCAAGGGAGGATCATCTCCCCATATGGAGAAAAAGAGGGGACAGTGAGCTGTCTCCCTGAAGGCGAAGAGATCGGCTATCGCGTACCAAAGCGGTCCCAGATTCCACTTACAACCTTCGGATGCAGCCTCCATTCTCGATTATCCATTCTGTGGATCAGCACCCCCCCACACACACACACCCCCGGAGAGCTCATCCGCTGCAAGGTTCACCTGACCCGGCACATGCATCACCCTCAGGGAGTTGAAATATTGCACCAATCTGCAAAGGCAAGGGAAGCCCAGACCCCCCTGCCTGTTTAAATACTACCACTGTCCTGTCTCTTCTGACCAGCACATGGTGGTCCCTCAGCTCCCGCAGGAAGTGCGGAAGAGCTAGATAGATAGCCTGCAATTCCAGATGAATGATGTGCTGTGCTAGTCCGTGCCCCTGGCCGCTGATGCCTTTGTTGATCTCCCCAGCCTACCAGGGAGGTGTCGGATGACACCAGCTGGCGACGCAACACCGGCCCTAGTGATTTGCCCTGTGTTAATCTGGCTGGTAGCACCCACCAATGGAGAGCTTTGCGCTGTGTGTGTATGTCTGTGTGTCACCAACACTTTGGCTTGTAGATTCCTCTGTGGGCAAAATCCAAGGCGCTGAGGGCGGCCTGTCTTCCCGGATTTAGAGAAAGAATTCCTGCACTGGCATCAAAACACATGCCTAGGAACTCTGTGGACTGTGAGGGCTGGAGCCTGCTCTTCACCCTGTTGAGGCGCAGGCCTAGGTGCTCTAAGTGCTGCAGGTGCCGAGTCACACTGTTGCTGTTTCAAATCTAAAATCGGTCCGAGTCGCCCATCTTTTTGGGAATGAGGAAGTAACGTGAATAGAACCCAGCCTGCTGATCATTCTGCTTCACCTCCCTGATGGCCTTCTTTGCCAGGAGAGTGCAGATCTCTGCAGCCAGAGCCCCCCTGTGCTGAGAGTCAAACAATTCATGCAGGAAGCCGGGACCAGGGTGGCCATATGGGCATGGTCCAGCCCTAAGCAATGCACACATTGATCATGACCATCCTCCATTGGCATCCTTATTCCCCAGCCCAAACAGATGTGGTCTACTGGGATCGCCATTTTCTCTTTTAATTAACGGCAAAATGATGTGAATGCTTGTGAACTGATAAGGACAATATGCACTCAAGGGCACTATTCACCTCTCATAACTTCAACACACTGACTCGGAAGCCCAAGTGGACTGTGGAGAACTGGATTTTCCCGACCGGGTCAGATTCCTAAAGGGACTACGGATGTTGGCATTAGATGGCGCTGCCGCCGATACACACATGCCACACTTCGGCCACGGTGGTGTAACAATCACCTGGGAACCACGCCTGCCAATTCCTCTGACGAGGTCGGATTTCACGTATGACAATGTCTATGTAAGCAGACCGGCAGAGCCGGTGCCACAAGTTGGCACCCTTCAACCAGCCTGTGTAGAGCAGACAATACAGCAATCCAGAGAGGGGCCTGTAGACCAGCTCTCCTACTCACTGGGTAAGTGGACAATGCTGATGTCAAAACACACACGCACAACTCAACTGCTAAAATTCACACGTCTGACTGCTTGATCGTGGAAATCTAGAAATCGGAGTGGCCATGCACGCGTGGTGCTTATATAACCACATGTTGCCAATCAGTGTGTGGCCACAGGTGAGAGTATCCATGTCAGTCTAATACAATAAACTGGTTGACTAAACTATATTACACTGGTGTGGACATTGGAATTATTGTATTCAGTCGAGTGACCCTTCCCATTCCCTGGGAGTGTGTCACAATATATATATATATTTTAGGATGTATAGAAAACACACAAAACAAAAACATACCATTACATAGTACTATTTAAAAGGCCAATAGGCAGCAGAAAACCTGTGAGTTCTTCAACCTCTTGGTCCTACATCTTGGCAGAATAAATCTACGACCAGATGGAGGCAAACTAAACTCACTGAACAAGGGGTGACTGAAGTTGGCAAGAATTGACTGGGCCTTCTTTGTGGCTCTGACTCTGTATACTTGGGAGAGGGCATTTAGATAAGTGCCTGCGATTTTTGTGTTTTCTGTTCCTGTTTCTCAAGGTAAATGACCCAAACCAGCAGATATGAAAAAAAAAAGTTTAGAACAGAGTAAATAAAGCAAGAATAAAACATTCTCAGAAAGGTGGAGTCAACATTCAAATTTCTGAGCTTCGAATAAAAATACATCCGCTGATTGGCCTCTGCACAAACGGCATCAGTATTTGGTTCAAAGTTTAATTTATCATCAATTATTGTCCCCAAATACTTGGCCAGCCTAGCCATAAATAACAGTAGGAAGAATAGGTCAATTATAAGTCCATTATCATTGTCAGAATAAGTCAATTATCATTTCCTTTGTTTTAGATATGTTTATGGAGCGTTTGCAAAAGACACTAAATTCATCCACCACTGGACCATGGTCAGTTTCATCATTTTTGAGCAGACACACAATGATGGAATCATCTGCAAACTTGATAAGATAAGATAGAACTTTATTAATCCCGAAGGAAATTCTTGTGCCTGCCCTCATAATGACACTCATTTGTATATAAAACAAATAAAACTGATGAGAGGACACACCCCTGGGGGGAACCAATGGAAGATAAAGGGCATCATATTAAACACCCTTGACTTTCAAATTTGGAGACTTGTAAGTTAAAAAATCAACCAGCCAACAAATTAATCCAGGTTCAATGTTGTAGGTGCTTTTAAGTCCATCTGCTAAAATGTGGGGTTGGATGCAGTTGAGAAGTCAATAAAGAGCAATCATACAAAAGTCCTTGCACTATCCAAGTGATCCAGGACCATATTAAGTAGGGTGCCAGTGGCATCCTCACACATAAACGCATAACTCACACATAAACGCCATGAACGACAAACTGTAAGCCTTCTTGTTGTGTTTTGCTGTGTTTTTGTTCTTCTTTTCCTCCCATGAATACATGTAAAGAAACCCACAATTTTACATGATAAATATACAATCCATATTTTATTGGATTGAAATGAACAGCCTTGAACCACTACTTTTGAATTTGTCATGCAACATTTTAGGCGAATGGACAACAGGAAAAAAACTATTCACCTAAGCACATTCAGATGTACATTAACCTACTATGGGATTATTTTTTAACACCTTCAGTGACCATTCATCCATTGTATTTTGTAATATAGCCAGTGCGAGCCAGTAGCCTCCTTCCTTTATTGCTGTTGAATTTCTGTCTTTTTGACACCATCTTTTACTTTTACTTTTTCAATATCTGCACAGGTTAGCATGAACAATGAAACTTGTCACTTTGTCACTTGACACTTTTTTAAATGTAATATTCCCCCTCATTTGACAATGCAACATCTATTTATTAAACAAACATAAATTGGACCTATAATCAAGAATAATCACACTGTGAAATAGACTTATTCAAATAAAAACAAAGAGGGGCAAACACAACTGCTGTTCACTAAATTACATAGTTTAAACTCTTCTGACAGCTCTAAAAAAGTTCTATAGCCTGGATGATTGAACCCAGAGATAGATCATAGTTATACAGCTGAATGTTATGAAGATGATATAGATCACAAACAGAAAGCGATCAATGATGCATGCCACCTGGGCCCACTCCTCAGAGTTTTGGTTCCCTTTCAGATGCTGGTCCACTTGCAGCCGGATTGCCTGGAGATCTCTCCCCAACTGTCTCAGCTCGTCTAGGGTTGCGTTTTCGAGCTCTAGGGCCATTGGAGGATTGTTACCAAATTTGCTCTCCACCTTTACAGCATTGGGATCCACATCTATATTGAAAAGATATCAAGTACAACTTGTGATTTGTCATTTTGCCTTTGGGTGTTTCAGATATAATCAGGTCTTCAGTCTGTTGATATAATCATATCCTCGCCTAAAACAACCCACACCTGTTGAATTGTCTTTTGGTGATTTTGGACGAAGACAAACTACACAGCCCAGGGTGTGAAGGACCACTACTTTTACCCAGTGCGGTACTGGAGCAGAGTGTCTACCGTAGAGGTTGGTAATGATGATTGTCTCCAGCAAACTGGCTACCATCAGAGCCAGGCAAACAGAGAAGAAAACATCTGGAGACAAATAGACAACAGGGTGAGCATGCTGTTAACTTCACAGTCTAAGCAATAGTTTATGTCAGCCTTACTTAAACAAAGGAGAACTACTGACTTATGAGAGGTATGGTGTTGCCAGTGACTGGCAGCAAGTCATTCATAAGCAACAAGAAGACGGTGTAGCCTAAGATGAGGGTCATCTTAAAGGAGGAACGGTCCACACTCTGTGGGGGTAACATGAAGCTGAAGAGGTCCACTGTGATCAGGAAGCAGCTGGGGATGAGCAGGTTGACCACATACAGAGTGGATTTGCGCTTCAGTCCAATCTATGTGGTGTACAAAAACAAAACTGTTGTAGGACCATAAAATAGTATATAAACATTTCTTTACTGTACCCTGTCCTCTAGCAAGAAATGCATAAATTTTTCCTTCTGTAATCATAAATCCATAATATTATTATGCTCAACATACTTGAAATACGAGCTCATCAATAGCTTCTTCCTGTTGATGTATTTCTTTATGAGCATTGATGTCAAGCAGCTGCCACTCTCCAACAGTGCTCATCACAAACATTGAAGCCTCCTGAATTATTTCAATGGGGATGTTCAGGTTAACTCTGACGTCCCTGACTGATAGGTTGAGTAGCACATTGAAAAGGAGAAGAGAGCACAGGATGTTAGCAATGGGTCCCTTCACCCAAAATACACCAACAAAACAACTGTACACCAAAAGACCAACTATAATCTGAAGGAATAACCACTACCAGATGGTGACGGAAACTAATGAGCTCAAGAAATGCCAATTCTGTTTATCTTTGGTCCCTGTGCAACTCCTCACTGTATTAAATCACAAGCCTGCACAGTTTGCACTAGACCAGAATTTGTGTAAATTGTAATGTAGCTCAAGGCGTTTGTTTTTGTCTTAAATAATAAACAAATCTAAAGAAGCTGAAATTGCGTATTTTACCATTATTTCACTGACAGAGCTAATCAATCTCATCTTCTTGCATTGATTAACTCGTTCAAAGGCTACCTCAGTAGAATCATGCATCGGGATTATTGGAAATACATGGTGCGGTGCTTCTCGATTGACGACAGGTAAGTGGAAAATAACCTTATTTCCCCAGTGTTCCTTTGACTGACCATAGCCAAATGACATAGACGGTTGTATGACCGTGACCTAGTCGGTCTGTGACAACATGGCATCGGTGTGGCATATGGGTGACTCTTTTCTAACTGAAATGTGGAGACTGTTTATCTATGCGATGTCTTACCTGAGTGGATGTAGGAGTTAAACGTGAAAGTGCAGTTCTGAACATCAAAGGGGAACGTGTAGATGTTGAGGTTGCAGGAGCTGACCACTCTGACAGGGCTGTAGTCGTAGATCATGCCATCAGAATGGACATGCACATAAGGCACAACTGGGGCTGTGTTTTGAGCCATACTGTAAGATAGCAAACAAAAACATATTTCCATTCTGTTTGAGTAATGATGACATCTTTACTTATAAGATCAATATCATCAAGTTAGGAATGTATGTCAAAGACCTTGTATTGCACGGTATATTCAACATTGTGGAATATACCATTGGAGTTTACTACCCTGGGATCAAGGTAGCTTAACTTATGTGTGATTGAGTCTTCCAGTGGTTTGTCCCTTCTAAATGAAATGTGTCCTCACCTTAAGGTTCAAACAACATTAGACAATGCTAATATTTGATTTGTTTTGTCTTTGTCTGTTTCACACTTATGATTGCAGTTGTACATGGATCTTACAATTCATTGATGACCAAATCTGGTACCCAAAACAGGTCTCTAGGTAGCGAAATCTCATCTGAGCCACACTCCTCTGGATCCCAGCGGATGTACTCATTCTTCCATCCCTAAAACAGCAATTGATTTCAATATAAATTAATATAAATGAATATACTGTATATATAAATAATAAAATGTACTCTTATTTATTCTGATAATGACATTTAGTTTGCTTGTTTTTTTTTTACTTACAACGTCTAGCCAAATAAAAGTTGTCAAGAGTTGAGCTTTTTCATCCTGAAAAAAAGTAATTGTAAAAGGTGTATATGTCTTTAGTAGCTAACAGTAGGTAACATATGTATATTCTATCTTCAATCTAAAATATCACTTTCATAATTGATACACTTGCACTTTCAAATATTCATAATTGTATTCTCCTTGAACATTTGTTGATTGCTACCACAAAATCAACATGCTTCTTAAATAATAATCCATTAAAGTCAAGTTCAGAAAATCATATCAACCCAGGTATCTACTCCAGGAAGATATTTCTTCATTTGTTCTTCAATTCTGTCTCATGTCCATATCATACCATTACAAAAAAATAACTGAACGTACCACTCCCAGAATTCCATACAGGGTAAAGGATATACGGACATCTGTGTATTCGCTCAGGTTCCTGACAGGTCGTATGTATTTTAAATCAAAGACTGGTTTCAGAGCATTCAGGAGGGCAAGAGGGTTGGGCTCAGAACAATTCAGTTTGTCCCAGCAATGAACTGGGAACAAAATAGTAAAAACAACAATATACATTAAACAAATGTTTAATCCACAATGCCTTTTTTAGTTTGTGGCATATGTGAAATTATACTAAAGATTTAAAATTAAGCATGTCAATAAATATTAGCTTAGAGATGCATTCGCATTGTCAAGATTTAGCTGTCCATACTACAGAAAATATATTGACAATGTTTTCATATTGATTTAGCCATAGCAGTCTTAAATTAATTTTATTGACCATATTTTGCAAAAATACAATATAATAACATGTATTCTTTAAACCTTGTATTGTTGCTGAGGGAAAAAATCATTGATCTCCCCATGTACACATTTTTTTGTAATATATTGTAATATATTGTAATTTTTTAAAGAAAAGTTAAAATGTTTCCATTTACTAACCTTGTGTGAGAGAGAATATGAGGAAAACCATAGTTTCAAAAGGCCTTGATAGTAAGTGTTTGGCAGCCATGATCTTGCAACTCTCAGCTCTGTCTGTGTCTTGGTTCTCATGAAAATATATTGGTAAGAAAAAGGAATTCTAGAATATCACAACAGAATGTTTTACATTTTTGTACTGAATTATCTGTACAAAATATAGCTTAAATGTAAAAAAATTATGAAATTGGATGAAATACCTGCCCTGGTTGAAATGCTCTTTCAGTTAAAATAAATTGCCTTCACAGAGAAGCTTTATATAGTATTACTGTGAACTAAGCGTGACTTGAACAACCCACATTCAAATCAGCAGAGCGCTACTTTTCCTACTTTTCCTATCGGTTGGTAAAATACAAAGCAGGGCTTCAGACACATTTGGCAGCTTCAGGGGACCAGAATGTACTGTACCTACCTGGCAGGTGGTAAAATGTTACCACAACAGTATCAAATTCACAAAATCCTGAAACATGCTAGTATTGGTGTCTACAAATAGATATCAACAACTAAGTCCACCACACACATTTGTAGACGACAATAAGAAGGCCAAAGTCCAGTGCACTTTTTGTATCCTATGTCCATGTACACTAACAGCAAAGAGCATTTGATGATTACAGTCACATTCACTTGGGACGTTTGGAGAGTGTACCCACCCCACTCACTCACTCCATTGTTTTTCCTATGGATAAATTGAGCTGGCAATCACTGGTAGGACCAACATTTAAAGTGACCTGAATACCTTACACGCTTGAACCTCATCGTTGAAGGTGGCTGGAGTGTACTGGTCGCTGAGGGTCCAGCTACCGGGTCCACAGGGGTAAGAAATTAGTATAGCTTCTTGACTGTTTCAACAGCCACATCGCTCACCCATCAGCCGGGATTAACTGGTTTTAAATGCCTGCTTCATGGGCCCCGAATTGGTTTTGCTGCGGGAGGAGGCCACCTGTGTTCTATATGGGTTCCTAAAGTGGGTACAGATGGGGCCCAATTGGGCAGTCTGCTCCTCAGATGCACACGTTCAGATGCACATCAGTGTTTAGCTCACAGTTTGCTTCTACAATGGTTGTGAATGTCTAAAAGTGAAAGCATTTGAAGTGGAGAAGCGCTGTTTATCTATGCCATGTCTTACTTGAATGGATGCAGGCGTTGAAACTGAAAGTGCAGTTCTGAACATCAGAGGGGACTATGTAGATTATTCAGGTTGCAGGGCTGACCACATTGAGGGAAAGGTAGTCTTAGACATGCATGTAAGGGACACTCAGGGCTTTGTTGGTGTCCATACTGTAAGACAGCAGCCTTTCATTTAGATTTAGGGAATTTCACAGACACTTTTCTCCAAAGCGACTTATAATATATACATTTGTCAAAAGAGTATAATAATATTTTGACTAATTAGTTGCTGAGTCAATAGAACACGTTTCAAACACTCGTGATGGCTAAGTAAATAGAACTTTCAAGCGCTGATCATTTCTCAGTTGACTTTGTGGTAGATTTCTGGTAAACAAGATAGCTATAATGAGATGCTGCACAATGAACTAATTCATAAAAGCCATCAAATTCTCTTGCTCGCATTGTAATTGTAACTCATGGACGTAATATAGAACACAGGTGCCTCCTCCCGCAGCAAAACCCAATTCGGGGCCCATGAAGCAGGCTTTTAAAACCAGTTAATCCCGGCTGATGGGTGAGCGTGTGGCTGTTGAAACAGTCAAGAAGCTATACTAATTCTTACCCCTGTGGACCCGGTAGCTGGACCCTCAGCGACCAGTACACTCCAGCCACCTTCAACGATGAGGTTCAAGCGTGTAAGGTATTCAGGTCACTTTAAATGTTGGTCCTACCAGTGATTGCAGCTCAATTTTATCCATAGGAAAACAATGGAGTGAGTGAGTGGGGTGGGTACACTCTCCAAACGTCCCAAGTGAATGTGACTGTAATCATCAAATGCTCTTTGCTGTTAGTGTACATGGACATAGGATACAAAAAGTGCACTGGACTTTGGCCTTCTTATTGTCGTCTACAAATGTGTGTGGTGGACTTAGTTGTTGATATCTATTTGTAAACACCAATACTAGCATGTTTCAGGATTTTGTGAATTTGATACTGTTGTGGTAACATTTTACCACCTGCCAGGTAGGTACAGTACATTCTGGTCCCCTGAAGCTGCCAAATGTGTCTGAAGCCCTGCTTTGTATTTACCAACCGATAGGAAAAGTAGGAAAAGTAGCGCTCTGCTGATTTGAATGTGGGTTGTTCAAGTCACGCTTAGTTCACAGTAATACTATATAAAGCTTTTTTGTGAAGGCAATTTATTTTAACTGAAAGAGCATTTCAACCAGGGCAGGTATTTCATCCAATTTCATAATTTTTTTACATTTAAGCTATAGTTTGTACAGATAATTCAGTACAAAAATGTAAACATTCTGTTGTGATATTCTTATAATTCCTTTTTCTTACCAATATATTTTCATGAGAACCAAGACACAGACAGAGCTGAGAGTTGCAAGATCATGGCTGCCAAACACTTACTATCAAGGCCTTTTGAAACTATGGTTTTCCTCTTATTCTCTCTCACACAAGGTTAGTAAATGGAAACATTTTACTTTTCTTTAAAAAATTACAATATATTACAATATATTACAAAAAAAATGTGTACATGGGGAGATCAATGATTTTTCCCCTCAGCAACAATACAAGGTTTAAAGAATACATGTTATTATATTGTATTTTTGCAAAATATGGTCAATAACATTAATTTAAGACTGCTATGGCTAAATCAATATGAAAACATTGTCAATATATTTTCTGTAGTATGGACAGCTAAATCTTGACAATGCGAATGCATCTCTAAGCTAATATTTATTGACATGCTTAATTTTAAATCTTTAGTATAATTTCACATATGCCACAAACTAAAAAAGGCATTGTGGATTAAACATTTGCCATCATTTGTTTAATGTATATTGTTGTTTTTACTATTTTGTTCCCAGTTCATTGCTGGGACTCACTGAATTGTTCTGAGCCCAACCCTCTTGCCCTCCTGAATGCTCTGAAACCGGTCTTTGATTTAAAATACATACGACCTGTCAGGAACCTGAGCGATTACACAGATGTCCGTATATCCTTTATCCTGTATGGAATTCTGGGAGTGGTACGTTCAGTAATTTTTTTGTAATGGTATGATATGGACATGAGACATAATTGAAGAACAAATGAAGAAATATCTTCCTGGAGTAGATACCTGGGTTGATATGATTTTCTGAACTTGACTTTAATGGATTATTATTTAAGAAGCATGTTGATTTTGTGGTAGCAATCAACAAATGTTCAAGGAGAATACAATTATGAATATTTGAAAGTGCAAGTGTATCAATTATGAAAGTGATATTTTAGATTGAAGAAAGAATATACATATGTTACCTACTGTTAGCTACTAAAGACATATACACCTTTTACAATTACTTTTTTTCAGGATGAAAAAGCTCAACTCTTGACAACTTTTATTTGGCTAGACGTTGTAAGTAAAAAAAAAACAAGCAAACTAAATGTCATTATCAGAATAAATAAGAGTACATTTTATTATTTATATATACAGTATATTCATTTATATTCATTTATATTGAAATCAATTGCTGTTGTAGGGATGGATGAATGAGTACATCCACTGGGATCCAGAGGAGTGTGGCTCAGATGAGATTTCGCTACCTAGAGACCTGTTTTGGGTACCAGATTTGGTCATCAATGAATTGTAAGATCCATGTACAACTGCAATCATAAGTGTGAAACAGACAAAGACAAAACAAATCAAATATTAGCATTGTCTAATGTTGTTTGAACCTTAAGGTGAGGACACATTTCATTTAGAAGGGACAAACCACTGGAAGACTCAATCACACATAAGTTAAGCTACCTTGATCCCAGGGTAGTAAACTCCAATGGTATATTCCACAATGTTGAATATACCGTGCAATACAAGGTCTTTGACATACATTCCTAACTTGATGATATTGATCTTATAAGTAAAGATGTCATCATTACTCAAACAGAATGGAAATATGTTTTTGTTTGCTATCTTACAGTATGGCTCAAAACACAGCCCCAGTTGTGCCTTATGTGCATGTCCATTCTGATGGCATGATCTACGACTACAGCCCTGTCAGAGTGGTCAGCTCCTGCAACCTCAACATCTACACGTTCCCCTTTGATGTTCAGAACTGCACTTTCACGTTTAACTCCTACATCCACTCAGGTAAGACATCGCATAGATAAACAGTCTCCACATTTCAGTTAGAAAAGAGTCACCCATATGCCACACCGATGCCATGTTGTCACAGACCGACTAGGTCACGGTCATACAACCATCTATGTCATTTGGCTATGGTCAGTCAAAGGAACACTGGGGAAATAAGGTTATTTTCCACTTACCTGTCGTCAATCGAGAAGCACCGCACCATGTATTTCCAATAATCCCGATGCATGATTCTACTGAGGTAGCCTTTGAACGAGTTAATCAATGCAAGAAGATGAGATTGATTAGCTCTGTCAGTGAAATGATGGTAAAATACGCAATTTCAGCTTCTTTAGATTTGTTTATTATTTAAGATAAAAACAAACGCCTTGAGCTACATTACAATTTACACAAATTCTGGTCTAGTGCAAACTGTGCAGGCTTGTGATTTAACACAGTGAGGAGTTGCACAGGGACCAAAGATAAACAGAATTGGCATTTCTTGAGATCATTAGTTTCCGTCACCATCTGGTAGTGGTTATTCCTTCAGATTATAGTTGGTCTTTTGGTGTACTGTTGTTTTGTTGGTGTATTTTGGGTGAAGGGACCCATTGCTAACATCCTGTGCTCTCTTCTCCTTTTCAATGTGCTACTCAACCTATCAGTCAGGGACGTCAGAGTTAACCTGAACATCCCCATTGAAATAATTCAGGAGGTGGTACCAACTAGATATGGTTGGGCTCACCTCCACGCACAGCACCGGGTCTGGAACCAAACTCCTGGAGAGGGGCTGGACCCTCTACTTCTCCGGAGTTGCCCAGGGTGTGATGAGATGCTGCACAATGAACTAATTCATAAAAGCCATCAAATTCTCTTGCTCGCATTGTAATTGTAACTCATGGACGTAATGATAGGTAATTTGCTAGTCTATTGTCTATTTTAGTCAATTGACAGAAATTTTAACACCTGTGCCATCTTTTTCGTTGTTGTTGCTGTTCACTGTCAAAGAAATCATTTATTCACCATGCAAAGTTGTGCTCCAGGCAAGTTGCCTTCACTCACTAAATTAATCCACCTTTGACAAATATTGATGGATGTTGTCTCAGTGGGTGCAGACATTGGAAATGCACCACATTCTGAGGAATTACAGAGTTTTTCTTATGACAACTAAAGTGTAAAGGATAAGATCTGTTGGAATCTAGACTACCTGTAATCAAAATACTGGACTCTGGATTAGGATGGAGCAGAGAGAGAACGTCATACACATCATACTCTGTGTGATGCTTCTTCATGGTAGGGTGGAGTGGTCCTTCAATTTAAGTTAAATCTAGTTGAAATTTGACAAAGCGTACATAGTTTAGAATACTTAATGGCTTAATTGCCTGCATTATTTATACAGTATATCAGTTTTAAAATGTTTAATCTAACTATCTATTTATCTGATTATGTATTCATTTATATGCATGTTTATACAATTCCCCTTATTTTAACACTTTCCTCAACTACATAGCCACTGTAGGAGCATTAAATTGCACCAGCCCAACCCATGAGTCGCTGTTCGATTCACTTCAGGAAACATTATTTGCAAAAAAACATCTACGCCCTGTGAAAAACCTGGCAACGCCAACAAATATTTCTATCTCTTTCACTGTTGTTGGGATTTTGGGAGTGGTAAGTGCACACCTGTCACCTTTTTTTTGTCAACAGAGTTAATAGTTCATTTCAATGACATGAAGATGCTTAAACCTGCACTAAGTAACTTTTCTTTACTCCATTCAAAAATATCTGAAGTTTCTTAATAATAAAATGTGCCCATCCACTAGTCAATCTCTCCAGGGAATTGATCTCTACATCTCAGACAACAGTAACTGATATATAAATGTAGCTACAACTCAAACTAATTGGGGGTACCAATGGGACAATTTACATATTACAGGTTTAAGTCAATGCATTATCATTATGGGTGTAATCACAAAGTATCTTTCTCATCTAGGATGAAAAAGCCCAATTATTGACGACATTCTTATGGCTAAACCTAGTAAGTGATCACACTTATTGAGTCTTTCAATATAATAAAATGAATAGCATTTTTAGAATGAATCAACTAAATAAAGGTGGTTGAATGACACCATCATAAATAATGACATGAAACAATGTTTTCAAACTGCTTTCTTTAAATGTTGGAGTGGGACATCGAGGGTCTGAGCTGGGATGAGAAGGAATGTGGTAGCAACCGAATTTCTGTTCACCGTGAAAACCTGTGGCTCCCTGACATTTTCATATCAGAATTGTAAGCCTAAAAAATGAAAAATTTCTATTTCTATCGGTCCATGTTTGGTTTTGAGTATGCAGTCAATACATTCTAATGACATTACAGCATGGACGAGGACCAGTCCCCCTTCACTCCTTACATCTACTTAGACAACCATGGTCATGTATATGATGATAAACCGGTCAGAGTGGTGAGCTCCAGCAATTTAGATATTTACACCTTCCCCTTTGACGTCCAAAACTTCACCGTGACTTTTGGATCCTTCATACACTTTGGTGAGTAATGAACACAAGAACAAACATTGTGAGATTACACAGGTTTGGATTTGATGTCTCACACATAGTCTTTGGAACTGTGATGTTGTGATGTGTGGTTTCAGATACTGACGTACGCATGGTTATGGGCCAAACAGTGGAGCAGTTGCTGGCCCAGACCAAAGACGTCTTACAGACAAAAGGAGAATGGGACCTTGTAGACATTAAAGCATCTACAGTGGTGTTTACTACATCTGGGGGAAATTACGAAGACATCAGATACCATGCATGTGCATTTTATTTAAAAGTTTTATTTACATAAAAGAAAGGTATTCAGCCATCAGATAATTGTTTAAGTTTCATGCTGCTTGTTTTTCTCACTGCAGATTGTGATTAAGCGTAAACCACTTATCTATGTGGTGAACCTGCTGGTCCCCAGCCTGTCCCTGATCACAGTGGACCTCTTCAGCTTCATGCTATCCCCACAGAGTGTGGACCGTTCCTCCTTTAAGATGACCCTCATCTTAGGCTACACCGTCTTCTTGTTGATCATGAATGACTTGCTACCGGTCACTGGCAGCACCACACCCATTATCAGTGAGGGTTTCAACTGTTCTGTTTCCTTTTGATCCACGATCACAATAGGAACACTGCCCCCACATGTGTGAATAGCATGCCGTTTTTCCGGTTATTATGACAACAATCAGTACGTTTGCACAGCCTACTTTGGCTAACCAAATGGATTAATAATAATGACATTATGATTTCCACCATTTACATGGCCACAAATGTGTCATTCAGCTAAGTTTCCGGCACGCTAATTCGCACCATAAAATGTGATGATATGCAATAGATCACCATGTCAAACTTATCATGACACCAACAGGTGATTAACACATTAACGTCATCATTAACTTTTCTCTGTAGATGTTTTCTTCTCTGTCAGTCTATCTTTGATGGTGGCCAGCCTTTTAGAGACTATGATCGTCACCAATATCCAGAGCTCTGGTAACTACCAACATGTACCCCGCTGGGTTAGCGTCCTGGTGTTCCAGTACCTAGCCCGAGTTGTCTGCCTCCCCTCCAAACACCAAAGTGTCACAGTCAAACTCAACCCAAACTGTAAGCACGGATTACTGTCTATGATGAAAATCGTTTTCTCTTAGGTCCCTACTTGGACAATTTATCTGACTCATATTGCTGCCATGATTGATGGTTGCCTTCCATATTATTTCTGCTGACTAATATCAGTCTGACTATTGCTTTCATTACCATGTCAACGTAAATTAGTTATATGATCAAGACCATCTGTCTGTGGTTGATATTGCCAGTACTCACAAGTCTTCTAACCTGAACCTCTTTCTCAGCAATCCAACTAGTGACTAGTGTGGGGATTCCAGCTTCTATTGAGATCCACAGCCCAGAGAAACAGCCTCGACTCCTCTTAACTGACCAGGAGCCCCTGAAACCAGCCCATGACCCTGTGATGGAGGAACTGAGGAAGCTGAGGCTGGACCTACACTCCATCCGCCTTCAGGTGGAACAGCACTTCAAGGGACAGACCTCAGAGGACTGGCACAGGATTGGGATTATTATTGACAGGCTGCTCCTCATAATCTACATCACCTTCATAATTATAAGCTTTGTCACCTTCTTTTACTTCTGGAACTACAGTTAACTTGGCTTATATGCTAGCTAGCACTAGCTTATATACTAGCTAGCTGTTCTTGAGAGCCTTATGTGTATCTACAGGAAGTCATTGGTGTTATCTTTGAAATACAAGTGGAATACTGAAGGTGGAATCAAGAATTGTATGTGTTCGTCAAACTTTTGAATGTGTTTGCTGTATTCTATAAGTAAATAACTGTTATTCGCAAATCATTTCTAATTGTTGTTTTTTGTTTTAAGTTAATCTTACTTTGACAATGAATGGAATAGTAGCATGTCCATGTCCTTTAGCCAGTCCAGACAGCTTCAGGATCCCCGAGACTGTCAATACTAGATTTGACACTAGATCGCACCTTTAATTCATTAATAAGTAAACATGTAATTCTTTGCCCCAAAGTATTTTTTCTCTAAACTTCGAACTCTGTCGTAGTTCAAGTGTGCCACTAATGTTGCAAGTTTGGAAGACATTGGATAAACCTGGCAGGGGACATAGAAGAAACATTACAGAAATGGTGTTAACAAGTATAATATAGTTTTGTATAATCCACAATCTTCGTTCACCCAAGTTCAAGTTATGCCTCATTTCCTGTTTTGTTTGACTACTGAAAAAATAATCATCAGTAGACCAAGCTAGAAATGGGGTTAGGAGTTAGGGTTAGGTTAGGGTTAGAGTTAGGGTTAGGGTTAAGTTAGGGTCAGGGTTAGGTGTAGGTTTAGGATTAGGGTTATGGTTGGGGTTAGGGTTAGGGTTGGTGTTGGGGTTAGGTTTGGGGTTAGGGTTGGTGTTAAGCTCAGGGTTAGGTTTAGGGTTGGGGTTAGCTCTAACTCTAACCCTAGGGTTAGAGTTAGAGAGAGTCAGGGCCCATTGCAGGTGTCTCTGTGGTGCAGCAGGCAGACCTGTTTCCCCTGGATACTCAGGTTCAAGTCCTCCTCATATTGGTATAGAGATTGCTGCGTATTGGACGGATTGTAGAGAAAATGCTGTGAAGGGGTGACATCCTTGAGATCATTCAGCTAAGGAAGCGCAGAGGTTCGCTTTGTAAGGTTATGCCTGAGAAGTGGTAAAGCATACAGTAAGGATGGAGAAGTGTACTATGGGGTTGGGGACATGCTGGCCACCCAGGCTATGACGTACAGAATGATTAGTGTTTTCGTTGTGGTAAATTTGGACATTGGGCGCGAGATTGTAGGCAGGGAAAGAATGGCAACTATCGCAATGCCCCCCATCACGGGACAAACCCCTCAGCCCCTGCTGCAGAGCCAGACAGAGCCAGACAGACACACACACACACACACACACACACACACACACACACACACACACACACACACACACACACACACACCACACACACACACACACACACACACACACACACACACACACACACACACACACACACACACACACACACACACACACACCAACAGTGGGCCAGCCCAGATTTCCTATGCAGTGGAATCCCAGCCAGCATAGATCAGATAAACAATAGAGGTGCCCACAGAGTGGAGTCCCCGTGCAGCACATGTTACATTTACAGCTCAGCAAGAAATATGATTCGTTGCCTATGATGACTTTAACTGTGGATGGAGTTCGTTATGAAATGTTGATTGACACTGGCGCTACATGCTCATCATTGTCTATGAAGTTTTATAACGGGCCTGTATCAGCTGCATGCATTACTTCTGTGGGAATAGATGGGGTTCCAATTGAATGTCCAAAAACATATCCTTTGACAGTACAGAGTCCGGATGACCGGGAACTCAGATTTGATCACAGATTTGTGATCATCCCTAACTCTCCCTTTAATCTACTGGGAAGAGATTTGATGTATAGGCTGGGGTGTTCTTTGACATTTGGGGAGGATGGTTTTGCCATACAGACGCCCAGCAGTGGTGTTGCCATGATGTGTGCCGGGCCAACCCAGAGTTCACAACAGCAGGAAAAACTTGACATATCTGAAGCTAATTTCAACATTCTTCACTCATTGGCTCAATTCATCAAACCCACACATGAAATGGATCTGTTAAAGGAACCTTTTCAGGTGTTTACAAATGAACAACAAACTACGGTACTTGATGACACACTTGATGAATTGATTGCATTTGATGATATGTTCCTACTAAGATCAACACATAAGCACCTTTACCTGCAAGCATCATCAGCTAATGCGACACACCCACATGGACAAAGGCCTGTGGTATCTCCATTGAGACCACGGATGAATGTGCGAATAGTAAAGACAACCAACACACCTGTAATTCCTACACATTTGCAGTCTATTCCCTCCATCATATGGGCAGAACATAAGAACCAAACCGGTTCCATTGATTGTACGCCATACGAGGCATCATTGAGACATAAAGAACCCGTCTTCTGCAAACAATATCCACTGTCACAGGAGAAGGAGGCGGGGATTGCACCAATCATGGAGTCTTTGTTAGAGCAGAAGGTTATAGTACCTACCACCTCACCCTATAACACACCCATCAATCCGGTGAAGAAGCCGGGCCGCAACGAATGGAGGTTTACTCAGGACCTTAGAGCAATTAACAATGTAGTTATTCCCTTACCACCTATTGTACCGGACGTTCCGTCTATACTGACAGCTATACCAGCAGACCACACCCACTTTACTGTAGTGGACCTGTGTCAAGCCTTTTTCAGTGTACCTGTACATCCTGACACACAGCCTCTGTTTGCCTTTACATACAAAGGTAGGCAGTACACTTGGACTAGATTGCCACAGGGCTACGTGGACTCGCCAGCAGCGTTCTCTGCAGTTGTACGAGACACATTGGATTCTTTCACTCCACCTCCGGGTTGCACATTGATACAGTATGTGGACGATCTGTTGCTGACTGCAGAAACAGAGGAGCTATGCAGAAGGGCTTCTACTATGCTTCTTACTCATTTGGTGGAAGTAGGACACAAAGCATCACTGTCAAAGGTACAGTGGTGCAAACCTGAAGTGACATATTTAGGTTTTATCCTAAGCAAGGGGGAGAGGAGATTGTCGGGGGAACGGGTACGCCTGATCCAGGGTATCCCACCGCCGACCACCAGGAAAGCAATGCAAAGCTTCCTTGGAGTGATCAGTCCGAGAGAGGGAGAGAGATGCCGGCTAACTAACTACCCTGTGAACTGTGAGTCACAAGTTGACACCTACTATTAAGATTAAAGATCAATACATGTAACAGATGTAGCAACCCTGCTCCTGCTAGTGGTCCATAGAGCTTCTCATTGAAGAGCAACGTCTCCCAGCTGCTTCTGTAGGTAACAGCTCCCTCTTGTGGACACTCTGCTTCACTATCATCTACCGAAATTGCATTAGATTATGGATAAAGAAGAATAATCCTGCTTTCTCCCTTGAGTGCATCATTTCAAGTAGCCTGGTTTGTCTTGGACAGACTGGAGTGGATGTTGGCCCTGGGGTTTGTTCCAGAGAGAGCAGATGGTTTCTCTTCCCGGATCACTATAACCTGGTTCAGCTGGTGTCTCTCAGTACAGCCCAGAAGGCTCTTGGTCAACAGCCAGACAGGTGTGGTTTGGATTTTTAAACAGATGATATCTATTTTTAATTCTTATTTTTTCGACAAAGAATGGCGTAAACAACCAATTTTAAAGGTAGTAGCCTACATGTAAGAATTACACATGGAGACATTGGAGACACTTGTCTCCGCCCCCCCAAGATTTGAAGCTTGCACGCGTTATGTAAACGTTCACAAACATTGGTATTTATTTTTTGTAAACGTTACATTAACTCATAGACAGAGCATTGATCTTAGTGTCGCTCTACGACCACTCCTGTGTACTCCGGGCATTCTGACTGAAAGCTGGATTGTCATTTCAAACAACAGGACAGCCCATCGCTACTTCGCCAGAGTTATAGCCTCCAGCAGCAATGCCTCCGTTGGGATGAATCCGTTTGACCTGTTCAGGAGAAACTGTAGCAACTCAGCAAACTCTCTTGAATCTCTTCTGGTCTCCGTCTTTCAAAATCAAATCCATCTCGAGAGTGGACAGGCTTTTTGGCTTCAGTACTACAGTATCTAATTTGATTTGCTTCAAATTAGATAGTGAGCCTTGGAAGCTTTACTTGCTTCCAAGGCTGCACTACACTGTTTGTTTGTGTGCCAATTTGTTTCAGATTTGGGCACCAGAGTACACACAGACCAAGACTAAATCAAATGTTCAGCCTGGCCTGGACATTTCCAAGGAGAACATACTGACTTGGCCTGTTTCCTTAATCTCCAATGACATATCATGGTCATTTTATGATTTAGTACAGTAGACGTACTTTTTTTTATTTTTTTTTACATATTGCATCTTTTATGGTGTAAAAAGACAATGCTCATCATGTGCAACTTCACCCTCCTAGTTGTTGAGATAGTCATTAGGTAGAGAACTTTAGAGAAGTCTTATTTCAATAATATACATTTCTTTATATATTCTATGTTCTCTTAGAAATGTATCACCGTGCCAGGGTGTCCTACACAGCCAATTTTAAACCGTGAACTGAAAGTTCAGACTCATTGAAAACAGCATGTATCATGGATTTTTATTATAACACATTTAGAAATTTTTCTTCATGAGTGTAATTCAAGTGCAGCTTTAGTGTTTAAAGTGGTTGATGTAGGCTTAGTTTTAGCCTCCACACTGGTCGTCAGCTGCACCGGACAAGCTGCTTCACCGTTATGCTCAGCGGTGTAATGGATCCAGCTACCTGCTTCAGGAACTGAAAGGAGTGATTGAAAAAAACTCTTTAGCCACAGTCACAAAAAAGGTGTGCATATATATATGTCTATATATACACAGTATATATACAGTATATATAGTAGTAAGTGAGAATACCTCCGTTATGTAAGAGGCTAACGTGCTCTCCGTCAGCATTTCGAGGCTGGAAACCTTTGCGCTAATGTAAGCTATTACCGTCGGCACTAAGAAGGAAGAGGAAGTGAGGTAGTTCAAATCCAGAAAAACGCCATTAGCATCGTCATGAGAGGGAGAGATGGGGAGAAAGAGAGAGATGGGGAGAGAGAGATGGAGAGGGGGAGAGAGAGAAACAGACAGAGAGAGAGTGAGAGATGGAGAGGGAGAGAAATATGATATAAAAAAGTGGTTTAGACGTTCTAGTCATGAATACCTACCTCTCCCATCGATAGAACAGACATTCAACGGTAGGGTGAGCAATTTAGCTTACTAGAATGCCTACATACCGCTCACAACAATAGAAGAGACATTCAGCGGGAGGGTGAATTCAGGGCCTGATGCAGCCAGTGCCAGCGTCTGTGCCACTGCTTCGGCAGAAATCCCACTTGCAGAGTTGAACTGCAGCTCAGTGTCCACCACAGTGGAACCGGGGCTGCAAACAAAAACACAAACAATCCCATGAGTCTGTTGGCAGGTTGAACCCTGGTGCCTGACAGCAAGCCTTGCAGTACCACAGCTTGTAATAACATTCAAACCATATTCTAATATTTGATAGTTACAGTACCGCATAGTGAATTCAATGTTGCTAACCTGAAGCCGTTGATCATCGCTATAATGTAATCATCTCCAAAAGAAGAATCAAAGATGACATTCAGCTGTAGAAGGAACAGAGTGGGTTCAAATATTAAGCATGTTTGATTTTATGATTCACCTGTGCAGAGACTTTGGATCAACAAGTTATCGTCATGTAAGAGATTGTCTTTGATTAAGTCTTTTGTAGACAGGTTGTGACAAGTTGTAAGGGAAAACTAAGTTTAACTACTATTATGCAGGCATTCTTGCAATTATGAAACCTTTTCTACTTAGGGCATTTGGCAGATGCTTTTATCCAAAGCAACTTACAAAGAGTACATTTTTTGAAGGAGCAATATATCACTGTGGTACATAAATATAAGAACAGAGCAGGTTTCAAGCATTCATAATTGCAAGGTTAACAGAACAAGTTTCATAATTGCTAGGTTGCCTGCATAACAGCTGGGATAAGAGCAGACGTGCATTCTGAGCATTACCAACATCTAAGAACATACAATATGCTAAACAATGTACTATTAATAATGCCAAGAAATATATATCGATTGCTCTCTCTTCCGACAATTGTACTTATTGTAAGTCGCTTTGGATAAAAGCCCTAAATGTAAATGTATGTGTCCAGCACTAATATCATATGTGGGATGTGTTATACAAAACATACTGGATCAGCCTATCCTGCTTTACTCACAATAGATAGCACTTGACTTGCAAGGGACTGGAAATCATCGGAGGATCTGTTGTACAGGGTTTCATTGAAAGGGGTTTGCAGCGAGAAGATCAAACGGAATCTGCCCCCCGTCGACGACTCAATAGTTGGATTGCGAGTCGTTGGAAGACTTTCTCCCTCGGGTGGAGATGTGGTGTTTGGGGTCATTGTCTCCATTGTAAATAAGGTGGTTACATTGGACGGGGTGGTGGCTGTACTGTTGGGTGGTGCACTGCTGGTGGTGTTGATGGAGGATGATGTAGTAGTGATGAACACTGCTGTTGTAGGGCTACTTTCATTGGCCGGCATTGTAGAAAGGAGGACCGAGGGGGAGTTAGTGACATTTGGGGTAGTACTTTGGGCTGAAACGATAAAAGAAGAAATGAGAAAGACATATAGGTTTATGCCTACTTCTGAATAACGAGCGATTGACTATCAGCTACTAGGATCAAAAGTTGCCAAATCAGAGCTCATCAGAAATCAGCATCGTCATGAGAGGGAGAGATGGGGAGAAAGAGAGAGATGGGGAGAGAGAGATGGAGAGGGGGAGAGAGAGATTGAGAGGGAGAGAAATATGATATAAAAAAGTGGTTTAGACGTTCTAGTCATGAATACCTACCTCTCCCATCGATAGAACAGACATTCAACGGTAGGGTGAGCAATTTAGCTTACTAGAATGCCTACATACCGCTCACAACAATAGAAGAGACATTCAGCGGGAGGGTGAATTCAGGGCCTGATGCAGCCAGTGCCAGCGTCTGTGCCACTGCTTCGGCAGAAATCCCACTTGCAGGGTTGAACTGCAGCTCAGTGTCCACCACAGTGGAACCGGGGCTGCAAACAAAAACACAAACAATCCCATGAGTCTGTTGGCAGGTTGAACCCTGGTGCCTGACAGCAAGCCTTGCAGTACCACAGCTTGTAATAACATTCAAACCATATTCTAATATTTGATAGTTACAGTACCGCATAGTGAATTCAATGTTGCTAACCTGAAGCCGTTGATCATCGCTATAATGTAATCATCTCCAAAAGAAGAATCAAAGATGACATTCAGCTGTAGAAGGAACAGAGTGGGTTCAAATATTAAGCATGTTTGATTTTATGATTCACCTGTGCAGAGACTTTGGATCAACAAGTTATCGTCATGTAAGAGATTGTCTTTGATTAAGTCTTTTGTAGACAGGTTGTGACAAGTTGTAAGGGAAAACTAAGTTTAACTACTATTATGCAGGCATTCTTGCAATTATGAAACCTTTTCTATTAGCCTTGCAATTATCCAAAGCGACTTACAATCAGTACATTTGTCGAAAGGGAGACAGCACTATATCGCTGTGCTACATAAAGATAAGAATAGTACAGTTGTCAAGCATTCATAGTTGCAAGGCTTATAGAACAAGTTTCACAATTGCTAGGCTGCCTGCATAGTAGCTGGGATAAGAGCAGAAACGCCATTCTGAGTGCTTTACCAACATCTAAGAACATACAATATGCTAAGCAATGCTAAGTACTATTATTAATGCCAAGAAATATATATCGATTGCTCTCTCTTCCGACAATTGTACTTATTGTAAGTCGCTTTGGATAAAAGCCCTAAATGTAAATGTATGTGTCCAGCACTAATATCATATGTGGGATGTGTTATACAAAACATACTGGATCAGCCTATCCTGCTTTACTCACAATAGATAGCACTTGACTTGCAAGGGACTGGAAATCATCGGAGGATCTGTTGTACAGGGTTTCATTGAAAGGGGTTTGCAGCGAGAAGATCAAACGGAATCTGCCCCCCGTCGACGACTCAATAGTTGGATTGCGAGTCGTTGGAAGACTTTCTCCCTCGGGTGGAGATGTGGTGTTTGGGGTCATTGTCTCCATTGTAAATAAGGTGGTTACATTGGACGGGGTGGTGGCTGTACTGTTGGGTGGTGCACTGCTGGTGGTGTTGATGGAGGATGATGTAGTAGTGATGAACACTGCTGTTGTAGGGCTACTTTCATTGGCCGGCATTGTAGAAAGGAGGACCGAGGGGGAGTTGGTGACATTTGGGGTCGTACTTTGGGCTGAAACGATAAAAGAAGAAATGAGAAAGACATATAGGTTTATGCCTACTTCTGAATAACGAGCGATTGACTATCAGCTACTAGGATCAAAAGTTGCCAAATCAGAGCTCATCAGAAATCAGCATCGTCATGAGAGGGAGAGATGGGGAGAAAGAGAGAGATGGGGAGAGAGAGATGGAGAGGGGGAGAGAGAGATGGAGAGGGGGAGAAATATGATATAAAAAAGTGGTTTAGACATTCTAGTCATGAATACCTACCTCTCCCATCGATAGAACAGACATTCAACGGTAGGGTGAGCAATTTAGCTTACTAGAATGCCTACATACCGCTCACAACAATAGAAGAGACATTCAGCGGGAGGGTGAATTCAGGGCCTGATGCAGCCAGTGCCAGCGTCTGTGCCACTGCTTCGGCAGAAATCCCACTTGCAGAGTTGAACTGCAGCTCAGTGTCCACCACAGTGGAACCGGGGCTGCAAACAAAAACACAAACAATCCCATGAGTGTGTTGGCAGGTTGAACCCTGGTGCCTGACAGCAAGCCTTGCAGTACCACAGCTTGTAATAACATTCAAACCATATTCTAATATTTGATAGTTACAGTACCGCATAGTGAATTCAATGTTGCTAACCTGAAGCCGTTGATCATCGCTATAATGTAATCATCTCCAAAAGAAGAATCAAAGATGACATTCAGCTGTAGAAGGAACAGAGTGGGTTCAAATATTAAGCATGTTTGATTTTATGATTCACCTGTGCAGAGACTTTGGATCAACAAGTTATCGTCATGTAAGAGATTGTCTTTGATTAAGTCTTTTGTAGACAGGTTGTGACAAGTTGTAAGGGAAAACTAAGTTTAACTACTATTATGCAGGCATTCTTGCAATTATGAAACCTTTTCTACTAGCCTTGCAATTATGAATACTTTGCTTTTATCCAAAGCAACTTACAAAGAGTACATTTGTTGAAGGCGAAAGCACTATATCGCTGTGGTACATAAAGATAAGAATAGAACAGGTTTTGAGCATTCATAGTTGCGAGGCTAATGGAACGAGTTTCAGAATTGCTAGGTTGCCTGCATAAATATCTGGGCAAAAAGAGTAGAAGTGCCATTCTGAGCGGATTACCAACATCTAAGAACATACAATATGCTAAACAATGTACTATTAATAATGCCAAGAAATATATATCGATTGCTCTCTCTTCCGACAATTGTACTTATTGTAAGTCGCTTTGGATAAAAGCCCTAAATGTAAATGTATGTGTCCAGCACTAATATCATATGTGGGATGTGTTATACAAAACATACTGGATCAGCCTATCCTGCTTTACTCACAATAGATAGCACTTGACTTGCAAGGGACTGGAAATCATCGGAGGATCTGTTGTACAGGGTTTCATTGAAAGGGGTTTGCAGCGAGAAGATCAAACGGAATCTGCCCCCCGTCGACGACTCAATAGTTGGATTGCGAGTCGTTGGAAGACTTTCTCCCTCGGGTGGAGATGTGGTGTTTGGGGTCATTGTCTCCATTGTAAATAAGGTGGTTACATTGGACGGGGTGGTGGCTGTACTGTTGGGTGGTGCACTGCTGGTGGTGTTGATGGAGGATGATGTAGTAGTGATGAACACTGCTGTTGTAGGGCTACTTTCATTGGCCGGCATTGTAGAAAGGAGGACCGAGGGGGAGTTGGTGACATTTGGGGTAGTACTTTGGGCTGAAACGATAAAAGAAGAAATGAGAAAGACATATAGGTTTATGCCTACTTCTGAATAACGAGCGATTGACTATCAGCTACTAGGATCAAAAGTTGCCAAATCAGAGCTCATCAGAAATCAGCATCGTCATGAGAGGGAGAGATGGGGAGAAAGAGAGAGATGGGGAGAGAGAGATGGAGAGGGGGAGAGAGAGATGGAGAGGGGGAGAAATGTGATATAAAAAAAGTGGTTTAGACATTCTAGTCATGAATACCTACCTCTCCCATCGATAGAACAGACATTCAACGGTAGGGTGAGCAATTTAGCTTACTAGAATGCCTACATACCGCTCACAACAATAGAAGAGACATTCAGCGGGAGGGTGAATTCAGGGCCTGATGCAGCCAGTGCCAGCGTCTGTGCCACTGCTTCGGCAGAAATCCCACTTGCAGGGTTGAACTGCAGCTCAGTGTCCACCACAGTGGAACCGGGGCTGCAAACAAAAACACAAACAATCCCATGAGTCTGTTGGCAGGTTGAACCCTGGTGCCTGACAGCAAGCCTTGCAGTACCACAGCTTGTAATAACATTCAAACCATATTCTAATATTTGATAGTTACAGTACCGCATAGTGAATTCAATGTTGCTAACCTGAAGCCGTTGATCATCGCTATAATGTAATCATCTCCAAAAGAAGAATCAAAGATGACATTCAGCTGTAGAAGGAACAGAGTGGGTTCAAATATTAAGCATGTTTGATTTTATGATTCACCTGTGCAGAGACTTTGGATCAACAAGTTATCGTCATGTAAGAGATTGTCTTTGATTAAGTCTTTTGTAGACAGGTTGTGACAAGTTGTAAGGGAAAACTAAGTTTAACTACTATTATGCAGGCATTCTTGCAATTATGAAACCTTTTCTACTAGCCTTGCAATTATGAATACTTTGCTTTTATCCAAAGCAACTTACAAAGAGTACATTTGTTGAAGGCGACAGCACTATATCGCTGTGGTCATAAAGATAAGAATAGAGCAGGTTTTGAGCATTCATAGTTGCGAGGCTAATGGAACGAGTTTCAGAATTGCTAGGTTGCCTGCATAAATATCTGGGCAAATAGAGCAGAAGTGCCATTCTGAGCGGATTACCAACATCTAAGAACATACAATATGCTAAACAATGTACTATTAATAATGCCAAGAAATATATATCGATTGCTCTCTCTTCCGACAATTGTACTTATTGTAAGTCGCTTTGGATAAAAGCCCTAAATGTAAATGTATGTGTCCAGCACTAATATCATATGTGGGATGTGTTATACAAAACATACTGGATCAGCCTATCCTGCTTTACTCACAATAGATAGCACTTGACTTGCAAGGGACTGGAAATCATCGGAGGATCTGTTGTACAGGGTTTCATTGAAAGGGGTTTGCAGCGAGAAGATCAAACGGAATCTGCCCCCCGTCGACGACTCAATAGTTGGATTGCGAGTCGTTGGAAGACTTTCTCCCTCGGGTGGAGATGTGGTGTTTGGGGTCATTGTCTCCATTGTAAATAAGGTGGTTACATTGGACGGGGTGGTGGCTGTACTGTTGGGTGGTGCACTGCTGGTGGTGTTGATGGAGGATGATGTAGTAGTGATGAACACTGCTGTTGTAGGGCTACTTTCATTGGCCGGCATTGTAGAAAGGAGGACCGAGGGGGAGTTGGTGACATTTGGGGTCGTACTTTGGGCTGAAACGATAAAAGAAGAAATGAGAAAGACATATAGGTTTATGCCTACTTCTGAATAACGAGCGATTGACTATCAGCTACTAGGATCAAAAGTTGCCAAATCAGAGCTCATCAGAAATCAGCATCGTCATGAGAGGGAGAGATGGGGAGAAAGAGAGAGATGGGGAGAGAGAGATGGAGAGGGGGAGAGAGAGATGGAGAGGGAGAGAAATATGATATAAAAAAGTGGTTTAGACATTCTAGTCATGAATACCTACCTCTCCCATCGATAGAACAGACATTCAACGGTAGGGTGAGCAATTTAGCTTACTAGAATGCCTACATACCGCTCACAACAATAGAAGAGACATTCAGCGGGAGGGTGAATTCAGGGCCTGATGCAGCCAGTGCCAGCGTCTGTGCCACTGCTTCGGCAGAAATCCCACTTGCAGAGTTGAACTGCAGCTCAGTGTCCACCACAGTGGAACCGGGGCTGCAAACAAAAACACAAACAATCCCATGAGTCTGTTGGCAGGTTGAACCCTGGTGCCTGACAGCAAGCCTTGCAGTACCACAGCTTGTAATAACATTCAAACCATATTCTAATATTTGATAGTTACAGTACCGCATAGTGAATTCAATGTTGCTAACCTGAAGCCGTTGATCATCGCTATAATGTAATCATCTCCAAAAGAAGAATCAAAGATGACATTCAGCTGTAGAAGGAACAGAGTGGGTTCAAATATTAAGCATGTTTGATTTTATGATTCACCTGTGCAGAGACTTTGGATCAACAAGTTATCGTCATGTAAGAGATTGTCTTTGATTAAGTCTTTTGTAGACAGGTTGTGACAAGTTGTAAGGGAAAACTAAGTTTAACTACGATTATGCAGGCATTCTTGCAATTATGAAACCTTTTCTATTAGCCTTGCAATTATGAATACTTTGCTTTTATCCAAAGCAACTTACAAAGAGTACATTTGTTGAAGGCGACAGCACTATATCGCTGTGGTCCATAAAGATAAGAATAGAGCAGGTTTTGAGCATTCATAGTTGCGAGGCTAATGGAACGAGTTTCAGAATTGCTAGGTTGCCTGCATAAATATCTGGGCAAAAAGAGCAGAAGTGCCATTCTGAGCGGATTACCAACATCTAAGAACATACAATATGCTAAACAATGTACTATTAATAATGCCAAGAAATATATATCGATTGCTCTCTCTTCCGACAATTGTACTTATTGTAAGTCGCTTTGGATAAAAGCCCTAAATGTAAATGTATGTGTCCAGCACTAATATCATATGTGGGATGTGTTATACAAAACATACTGGATCAGCCTATCCTGCTTTACTCACAATAGATAGCACTTGACTTGCAAGGGACTGGAAATCATCGGAGGATCTGTTGTACAGGGTTTCATTGAAAGGGGTTTGCAGCGAGAAGATCAAACGGAATCTGCCCCCCGTCGACGACTCAATAGTTGGATTGCGAGTCGTTGGAAGACTTTCTCCCCCGAGTGGAGATGTGGTGTTTGGGGTCATTGTCTCCATTGTAAATAAGGTGGTTACATTGGACGGGGTGGTGGCTGTACTGTTGGGTGGTGCACTGCTGGTGGTGTTGATGGAGGATGATGTAGTAGTGATGAACACTGCGTTGTAGGCTATTCATGGCCGGCATTGTAGAAAGGAGGACCGAGGGGGAGTTGGTGACATTTGAGGTCGTACTTTGGGCTGAAACGATAAAAGAAGAAATGAGAAAGACATATAGGTTTATGCCTACTTCTGAATAACGAGCGATTGACTATCAGCTACTAGGATCAAAAGTTGCCAAATCAGATCTGAATATAGTGTCTTTAAAATGTCGTTGTCAATGTCATTTGTCATTTCAAACACACTCTGGGCAGTGGTGGAAGAAGTACTCTTTTATTCTTTCACTTAAGTAAATCTTTTAATCCACACAGTAGAAATACTCTGATATATTGCTGCCTCTCTTCAACAAATGTACTCTTTGTAAGTCGCTTTGGATAAAAGCGTCTGCCAAATACCCTAAATGTAAATGTAAATATATATAGTATACTATTGGATTATAATAGATATATATATATAATTGATACATTAATGTGTTCATCGCTTTGATGTTGCAGTTGGTAAATGGGAAGCAAATTTTCATGTATTTATTTTTTATATATTTGCTTACATTACATACTGCTGGTAACTTTCCCCCTGGGACCAATAAGTATAATAATATCATGATTTATGATTCTAATTTTGTATTGTTGGTATTTATAATGCTTAGCAGTATGTTCTTAGATATTGGTAATGTGCTCAGAATGGCACGTCTGCTCTTTTCCCAGATATTTATGCAGGCAATAGCAATTATGAAAATTGTTCTATTAACTATGATTGCTTGAAACCTGCTCTATTATTATCTTTATGTACCGCCAGCGATATAGTCTCCTTCAACAAATGTACTCTTGTAAGTCGCTTTGGATAAAATATTCTGCCAAATGCCCTAAATGTAAATGTAAATGAAAATGTATTGTTAATTGTAATCAGCAAGTAACAAGTACCGATTAGCTGTCAGAGATGTAGTGGAGTAAAAAAGTACAATATTTGCCTCTGAGATGTAAGTGACAGTAGCAGAAATAGAAATACTCAAGTAAAGTACCCCAAATTTGTACTTAAGTACAGTACTTGGCTTCCATCACTGACTACCGATCTGTGTTACATTAGAAAATAAATAAACATTCAAAGCCCAACGTTGATATTTCATTTGCCAATGAAATGAATGAAACCCAAATCAGTAAAGTCATCAATTAATAAATAATACAAATGCAGTCATAACTCACGTTGAGCAATTTGCCCCACCAGCAAGCAAATTGAGAGGAGCAACTTAACAGACAACATCCCCGGGCATTTGTTAGCTGAAGAAGTGTCTTGAACTGGACAAAGGACGTGTTCTATGGAAGTCTATATTGAGTCTATTGTCTCTGTCTAGCTTCGGGTAGACCGGTTGCCCTGCAATTTGATACGTCAACGCAACTTAAAAAAACATTCCAAGCTGAACGAACCACACATTGAATACAGTTCAGTCATTGTGCCAGTGTGTCCTTCAAGTTCAAGTTTGTTTATTGTCATCCATTCATATACACAGTATACAATAACAGAACGGCGTTTCTCACGGACCAAGGTGCTAACACAAAAGAAAAAATATACTAAAATACCGTCTTCTCTTGCGTCACCTGGGTGGCTGAGTCAAGCGGCGCCATGTTGGTGAGGCCTTGTTGTTTTGTCTCTGTAACCCTATCCTCTGAAGACTTTTCCAGATGAACGGCCTTTGGTTCTGCTTATACCAGATTACGCATGTCCTTCTGGTTACGACTACATTGAGATCTCCCTTAATACAGTGCGTCCAGTGGCCAGTTATCTTGACTGGCTGGAGACGATGGCTGTCGGAGATGTGCACAACCCAAGGAAGCCAGTGGAGCCCCATCGGTGTGCAGCAGTGAGGGGTCAGATTGACCACTGGTCATCTTGTTGACATTGAGCGACATGCTGATCTTCTTACGTTAACATTTTGTCCAAAGCGACTTACAATAAGTACCGTACATTTGTCCAAAGAGAGTGAAAGAGAGTGAAACAACTATATGCTGCAGACGTATAGCACTGTAAGATTACGTTTCAAGCACTCGTAATTGCTAGGGCTGTAGAACAAGCTTCAAGCCTTCATAATTGCTTAACCTACACACAAAGTAAGTAGGTGAGAACACATCCTCCATCACTACTGATCGAAAGTAATTGGAGTTGCCGACCAAACACTGATCAAGTGTTTGGTCCCAGGAATGCTGACTTCAATTAAAGGACCCATATTATGCCTTTTTTTTCCACCAGTTGACACCGTTGCCGGAGGCCTTAATGAAATGTCTGTGACATGCATCACAGCAGACTTTGCACTCTGTCACGACAGCCCTGTTCTACAGCGGTCGGTTTCAATTGCTTACACTGCTACCCCCACCCCCGCCTTCAGCAGGGCGTGCTTACACCAGTGTTTTGTATTTGTTTTGAGTGAGTCATACCTGTGGTGCATCGCAGGAGTCTATGGGACCACGTTGAGAGGACTCAACGAGAGTTGCAGGACTGTACTACAAATCCTGAAGCATAAACGTCATCATTGTTCAGCATATTGTATGTTCTTAGATGTTGGTAATGTGCTCAGAATGGCACTTCTGCTCTTATCCCAGCAACCTAGCAATTATGAAACTTATTAACTTTGCAATTTTGAATGCTTGCTGTTTCTTTCAACAAAACTGGGGTGACAGAGCTGTGTCTTAAGTGCTTTGGACTGTGTGTGTGTGTGTGTGTGTGTGTGTGTGTGTGTGTGTGTGGTCAGGTTTTTGAGCAGCTATTTGAAAGAAGTAGCAGTAAGGGTGAGTGTCATGGAAGTGTGACACTATATCCAATAAATAAATATAGTGATATAAGTATATTATTACATTATCAGCTCAGTTATTACATTCTTTATGAATTTCTTTTTTTTACTTGCCTCACTTCTGCCTTCTCTTGTGGCGTCTCCTCACCTGGGCGGCTGAGTTAAGTGGCGCCGTGGTGGTGAGGCCTTGTCCCCGTAGTATCCCGAGGCTCCGCAGGTCCTCCCTCAGTGTTGTCGATAGTGGTGTGTTATTGATTTTTCCGGTGGTATTCCGTGAACCCATGCCCAGAAGGGTCTTACGGTCAAAGATCAGACGGGTCGGAAAGAGTTAGTAAGTAGGACAGTGTTATATATATAAATATATATACTGTATATGTGTGTGTGTGTGTGTGTGTGTGTGTGTGTGTGTGTGTGTGTGTGTGTGTGTGTGTGTGTGTGTGTGTGTGTGTACGTTTTTGCTTTCACTCAACACATTCAACTCAACATTTTAATTTCTACAAAAAAAAGCCTTAACAGCTTTGGGGCCCTGGCGGCTTCGGGGGCCCTATGCAACCACATAGTCCGCTACACAATGCTAAGTACTATTTCTATTTTAAGTGCCGGAGCATACAAAGGTACAAGAACATGCAAGATGCTACACAATGCTAAGTATTATTTTTGTTTGTGGATGTTGTAGAGAGCAATTCTACAAGATCAGGCCACTGCGGTGATGTGAGGGCGTTGCAGCACAGTTGATCAGTGAGCCTAGGACATCTTCGGTTCTCCACTATGGCAGACGAACACCACCGATGATGTGTTACGTGGCGGCAGAGGAGGACCACTGATGTTGGTGTCAGTGCGGGCCGCCTGTAGTCTTTCAATCGGGAAAGCCAACGTCCAGGTGCATTAAGGCTGCGTTAAGGACCAGTGAACTAAGTAATGCGAACATAATCTCGTGTTCCTCGTAATTGAATGTGCATGTTGTTTGTTTGTTTTAAATAATCATACAAAAGGCATGTGTGTGAGAAAGAATTATACTGTATGGATCCAAAATAAATGTGCAATGCTAAATACAGATTGATACCACTAGAGGGCAGTGTCTGCCAGTGGTAGCTGCTGTGTGGGGCGTGTGTTTAGTTGAGCCTGCAAGCCAGTGATCCCTACGCCACGTGTTGAACGTCAACGCGACAACAAGTTTATTTAATGCATTTCCCAATGCAAAAATGATTAATAAATGACAAAGACATACAGCATTCAGTTTAAGGACCGCCAATGGGAAAATATCACTGGGAATGTAGAACAGCTCCTGCTCTGTTTCTCCCTCAAACTCAAACAGGGAATTGTGAGATTACACAGGTTTGGATTTGATGTCTCACACATAGTCTTTGGAACTGTGATGTTGTGATGTGTGGTTTCAGATACTGACGTACGCATGGTTATGGGCCAAACAGTGGAGCAGTTGCTGGCCCAGACCAAAGATGTCTTACAGACAAAAGGAGAATGGGACCTTGTAGACATTAAAGCATCTACAGTGGTGTTTACTACATCTGGGGGAAATTACGAAGACATCAGATACCATGCATGTGCATTTTATTTAAAAGTTTTATTTACATAAAGAAAGGTATTCAGCCATCAGATAATTGTTTAAGTTTCATGCTGCTTGTTTTTCTCACTGCAGATTGTGATTAAGCGTAAACCACTTATCTATGTGGTGAACCTGCTGGTCCCCAGCCTGTCCCTGATCACAGTGGACCTCTTCAGCTTCATGCTATCCCCACAGAGTGTGGACCGTTCCTCCTTTAAGATGACCCTCATCTTAGGCTACACCGTCTTCTTGTTGATCATGAATGACTTGCTACCGGTCACTGGCAGCACCACACCCATTATCAGTGAGGGTTTCAACTGTTCTGTTTCCTTTTGATCCACGATCACAATAGGAACACTGCCCCCACATGTGTGAATAGCATGCCGTTTTTCCGGTTATTATGACAACAATCAGTACGTTTGCACAGCCTACTTTGGCTAACCAAATGGATTAATAATAATGACATTATGATTTCCACCATTTACATGGCCACAAATGTGTCATTCAGCTAAGTTTCCGGCACGCTAATTCGCACCATAAAATGTGATGATATGCAATAGATCACCATGTCAAACTTATCATGACACCAACAGGTGATTAACACATTAACGTCATCATTCAGTATCAATGAGTACATCTTACTTACGGTGGCAGCGGCAGCAGTGTGAAACTAGCATGCGCTAGATTGCATACAACAGCCATCAGCCCCGATTGACGTCCCCCTGGCTGGCCACATATCTCTCTCTCTCTCGCTCTCTCTCGCTCTCCAGAGGAAGGCCTCGGCCGTCCATCCATCCATCACCTCAGGATACTCTGCTTAATGACATCTTGGAAAGATTTACCGAACTTGTTAGAATGCAGCAACACTATTACTAGATTGTAGTGATTTATTCATTAATTTTCTTGAAATGTAATTATTTTACAATAATCCATAACCGATATTAAGAGTACCTCCTGCACACACCCCCATTGGAGAAGCACTGGTCTATGAACTTTTAAGGCTGATGCCAATACTTAAAAAAAGAAGCACATTTCATCATCGCAATTTAGAATCCTCCATGGTAAACACACACACACACACACACACACACACACACACACACACACACACACACACACACACACACACACACACACACACAAACCAGCCCATCCAATACACATTGGCACTTTGTGTCCACAGCATATCAATTTGTGAGCACAGTTTTGCCGGCCTTGTAATTAGGTACCTGTTGATGTTCACTCGATACACCCTTAGCTTCTTCCCATTATGTTTTGAACCCGAGCAATTAATACAACATTTTAAAAACGCCTTCCTTTGGGAAGCCTTTTTGGATCAAGCTGATTTCCTTTCATTTCGTTAAATGGAATCGAAACAGAAGGCAGTCGTTGGAAATTAAATGCTTTGGTGCAAAATGATTTACCGGCAAAGAAGGATGAATTGAAAACACGAGTGGAGGATAACTCAATTAGCGAAGAAAATAAATTAGTTGTGTGTATATAGGAGTATACATATAGCTCTCTCTCTCTCTCTGTCTCTGTCTCTCTCTGTCTCTGTGTGTGTGTGTGTCTTTATATATGCACACAAATATTGCAATATTTGTATGATTCCTGACATTTGGATTGCAACTTCACCAGTAGGCCGCTCCACCACCATCATCACCAGCACCATCATCATCCCTGCTCCTCTCTCGGCATGTGACGTGAGCGGGTTGCTATGATGCGCTGCTGGGGAGCTGTGATGCTGCCACGCCTGTATGTATGTATGTCAGAATCAGAATCAGAATTGCTTTATTCGCGAAGTAGTTTTCACATATGAGGAATTTGCTGTGGTAGTTGGTGCATACAGACAATATAATAGATAAGAGTTAAAAAGCATTAAAAAGCAAGTAGTGCAAAAACGACGCATAAATACCTGGACTCTACATAACCCCCCCCCCCCCCCCCCCCTAGCACTAACCTGCGTGTTTATATGTCTTAACACTTATTAATGGCACTTAGCATTGTTGTTCATTCTCAGATATTGTATCATGCTTAGAATTGCACGCCTGCCCAGCTACTTATGCAGGCAACTTGGCAATTATGAAACTCGTTCTATTCGTCTCGTAAATATGAATGCTGGAAAACAGCTCTATTCTTATCTTCAGGTACCACAGTGATATATTGCTGCCTCTCCTTCAACAAATGTACTCTTTGTAAGTCGCTTTGGATAAAAGCGTCTGCCAAAATGCCCTAAATGTAAATGTAAATGTAATAGAGGCATAAATATAAAATAGTAGTATAGTAGTATGAATGGTATACAGAATGATGAGATATTTACAATACAAAATGATTTTTTCAGAATATGGGACGGGTGTGGGTTGTGCGTTATTGTCATGTGTACTATCTATGGAGGTGGGATAAGAGTCTGTCAGTGGGGATCCCGGGCCTTGTTAATGAGGCTAACTGCAGATGGGAAGAAACTGTTTTTGTGGCGAGAGGTTTTGGTCCTGATGGACCGCAGCCTCCTGCCAGAGGGAAGTGTTTCAAACAGTTTGTGTCCGGGGTGAGAGGGGTCGGCCACAATCCTTCCTGCACGCCTCCGGGTCCTGGAGGCATACAGGTCCTGGAGAGATGGCAGATTGCAGCCAATCACCCTCTCTGTGGAGCGGATGATACGCTGCAGTCTGCCCTTGTCCTTGGCGGTGGCAGCAGCGTACCAGATGGTGATGGAGGAGGTGAGGATGGACTCGATGATGGGAGTGTAGAAGTGCACCATCATCGTCTTTGGCAGGTTGAACTTCTTCAACTGCCGCAGGAAGAACATCCTCTGCTGGGCTTTTTTTGTGATGGAGCTGATGTTCAGCTCCCACTTGAGGTCCTGGGAGATGATGGTTCCCAGGAAGCGGCAGGACTCCACAATATCGACTGGAGAGTCTCTCAGGGTGATGGGGGTGAGTGGGGCTGGGTTCTTTCTGAAATCTACAACTATCTCCACTGTCTTCACAGCGTTGAGCTCCAGGTTGTTCTGACTGCACCAAGTCGCCAGATGGTCGATTCTCCCACCTGTAGGCGGACTCATCCTCACCAGAGATGAGTCCAATGATGGTGGTGTCGTCCGCGAACTTCAGGAGCTTGACAGACTGGTGACTGGAGGTGCAGCTGTTGGTATACGGGGAGAAGAGCAGAGGGGAAAGAACGCAGCCTTGGGGGGAACCGGTGCTGATGGTCCGGGAGTCAGAGATGTGTTTTCCCAGCCTCACGTGCTGCCTCCTGTCAGACAGGAAAGTCTGTGATCCACCTGCAGGTAGAGTCAGGCACGCTCAGCTGGTAAAGGCTTGTCATGTAGCAGAGATGGGATGATTGTGTTGAAAGCAGAGCTGAAATCCACAAGCAGGATCCTGGCGTAGGTTCCTGTTGAGTCCAGGTGCTGGAGGATGAAGTGAAGGGCCAAGTTTACTGCATCGTCTACAGATCTGTTGGCTCTGTAGGCGAACTGCAGGGGGTCCAGGAGAGGGTCTGTGATGGATTTGAGGTGGGACAGCACAAGGCGCTCAAAAGACTTCATCACCACAGAGGTCAATGCAACGGGTCTGTAATCATTAAGTCCTGTGATCCTTGGCTTTTTGGGGACGGGGATGATGGTGGAGGACTTGAAGCAATCGGGTACATGGCAAGTCTCCAGAGAAGTGTTAAAAATGTCTGTGAACACCGGGGACAGCTGATCAGCACAGTGCTCAGGGTGGATGGAGAGACAGAGTCTGGCCCGGCTGCTTTGCGGGGATTCTGCCTCTTGAAGATCCTGTTACATCTCTTTCCAGTAAGGGACAGAGGTGTCGCTGAGGAGGGGGGGGAGGGGGGCTCTGAGATGGGCAAGCTGTGGGGAGGCCCAGGCTCCTGCTGTGCTGGGGGAGGTGGGGCTGGTGGACTGGAGGTGGTGGATGGTGTCACGGGGGATGGTGTCAGGACTGTCCCCATTGTCTTTCAAAGCGACAGTAGAACTCATTCAGGTCGTTGGCCAGTCGTGAGTTATTCATGGTGTGGGGGGTTTTTGCTTTGTAGTTTGTGATCTGTCTGAACCCCCTCCAGACAGAAGCAGAGTCATTGGCTGAGAACTGGTTTTGAAGTTTCTCTGAGTTCTCTTCATTAACTTTTCTCTGTAGATGTTTTCTTCTCTGTCAGTCTATCTTTGATGGTGGCCAGCCTTTTAGAGACTATGATCGTCACCAATATCCAGAGCTCTGGTAACTACCAACATGTACCCCGCTGGGTTAGCGTCCTGGTGTTCCAGTACCTAGCCCGAGTTGTCTGCCTCCCCTCCAAACACCAAAGTGTCACAGTCAAACTCAACCCAAACTGTAAGCACGGATTACTGTCTATGATGAAAATCGTTTTCTCTTAGGTCCCTACTTGGACAATTTATCTGACTCATATTGCTGCCATGATTGATGGTTGCCTTCCATATTATTTCTGCTGACTAATATCAGTCTGACTATTGCTTTCATTACCATGTCAACGTAAATTAGTTATATGATCAAGACCATCTGTCTGTGGTTGATATTGCCAGTACTCACAAGTCTTTCTAACCTGAACCTCTTTCTCAGCAATCCAACTAGTGACTAGTGTGGGGATTCCAGCTTCTATTGAGATCCACAGCCCAGAGAAACAGCCTCGACTCCTCTTAACTGACCAGGAGCCCCTGAAACCAAGCCCATGACCCTGTGAATGGAGGAACTGAGGAAGCTGAGGCTTGGACCTACACTCCATCCGCCTTCAGGTGAACAGCACTTCAAGGGACCAGACCTCAGAGGACTGGCACAGGATTGGGATTATTATTGACAGGCTGCTCCTCATAATCTACATCACCTTCATAATTATAAGCTTTGTCACTTCTTTTACTTCTGGAACTACAGTTAACTTGGCTTATATGCTAGCTAGCACTAGCTTATATACTAGCTAGCTGTTCTTGAGAGCCTTATGTGTATCTACAGGAAGTCATTGGTGTTATCTTTGAAATACAAGTGGAATACTGAAGGTGGAATCAAGAATTGTATGTGTTCGTCAAACTTTTGAATGTGTTTGCTGTATTCTATAAGTAAATAACTGTTATTCGCAAATCATTTCTAATTGTTGTTTTTTGTTTTAAGTTAATCTTACTTTGACAATGAATGGAATAGTAGCATGTCCATGTCCTTTAGCCAGTCCAGACAGCTTCAGGATCCCCGAGACTGTCAATACTAGATTTGACACTAGATCGCACCTTTAATTCATTAATAAGTAAACATGTAATTCTTTGCCCCAAAGTATTTTTTCTCTAAACTTCGAACTCTGTCGTAGTTCAAGTGTGCCACTAATGTTGCAAGTTTGGAAGACATTGGATAAACCTGGCAGGGGACATAGAAGAAACATTACAGAAATGGTGTTAACAAGTATAATATAGTTTTTGTATAATCCACAATCTTCGTTCACCCAAGTTCAAGTTATGCCTCATTTCCTGTTTTGTTTGACTACTGAAAAAATAATCATCAGTAGACCAAGCTAGAAATGGGGTTAGGAGTTAGGGTTAGGTTAGGGTTAGAGTTAGGGTTAGGGTTAAGTTAGGGTCAGGGTTAGGTGTAGGTTTAGGATTAGGGTTATGGTTGGGGTTAGGGTTAGGGTTGGTGTTGGGGTTAGGTTTGGGGTTAGGGTTGGTGTTAAGCTCAGGGTTAGGTTTAGGGTTGGGGTTAGCTCTAACTCTAACCCTAGGGTTAGAGTTAGAGAGAGTCAGGGCCCATTGCAGGTGTCTCTGTGGTGCAGCAGGCAGACCTGTTTCCCCTGGATACTCAGGTTCAAGTCCTCCTCATGTTTGACTCCATCAAAGCCTTATGTCATTTTTAAACAGAGAGAGAGAGAGAGAGAGAGAGAGAGAGAGAGAGAGAGAGAGAGAGAGAGAGAGAGAGAGAGAGAGAGCCAGGTCAGCTGCTCCTTCATGTCCTCGCTCTCCTTCAGTGAGTCCTCCAGGTGGACCTGGGCGTCCTTGAGTTGAACCTGTAGGTTCTTCAGCTGCTTCTGAGCCTCGGCAGCCTGTCTGTGGGTACGGCCGAGCTGGACCTCCATCTCGTTCTTCACCCTCAGGGCGTCGTTCCGGCTGCGGACCTCCGCGTCCAGCGTGGCCTGCAGGGACTCCACCGTCCGCTGGCCGGTCCTCCTCAGCTGGTACATCTCCTCGTCCTTCTTGTCCACCTCGGCCTTCAGCTGGTTCAGCTCCACCTGGACCCGCAGGATCTTGGACTCCTCGTGCTCCAAGGAGGTCTCTGCCTCCTCCAGTGCCGTCTGAGTCTCCATCTTCTCCTGTTGCAGCTTCTTGTTCTCACGCCTGAGGACCTCCAGCGTCTCCTGGGCCTCCTCATAGGCGTTCTTCATCTTGAAGTTCTCGGTGCCCAGGGAGTGCAACTCCTTCAGGGCCGCCTCCAGCTCCACCTGACTTTCTTCGGTGGACAGGCGCTGACCAAGCCGTCTCTCCAACGCGGCGGTGAGGCCCGTGAAGCTACCCCGGTCCTCTGGGGGGAGGTCTAACAGGACCTGCGCCGCCGGCCCTTCCAACGCCAAAGCCAGGTGAACTGCCGCCTCCTCGTGCCCCCACCGGCCAAACTGCACCGCCAGCTGCACTTGGGCAAGGTACGGCCACAATGGCGTGGCCCCGTCATAACGTGGAAGCTCCACTGAGCATCTGTATGACCCCAGGGAGGGCGGGGAGTGTTGTGGAAACTAACATTAAATTTAGAGTGGCAAAGTGGCAAATTGCAAAACATTTAATACAACCTATTACAGTTATAAGAAATGGAGGTCGGTCAGCTGAACGACCTCCCGAACTCCCCTCAAACAGCTCCTTTTATCAACTTTCCTGGTTTCTTTATCCCGCCCACTTGACACTCCCCTCAACACATGTACACGCCTCTATGGTAATACACTGGTGAAGCTCCTCCTTCTGCGGGTAACTCATAAACTAAAGTATTATTATTATAAAGAAAGATTAAACAAGCATATTCTAAATGATAACAGAAATGTGTATACTAAAATGAATACAGGAAATTATAAATAGACAATATAATACAAATTCTAATCCCTCATATATAATATATTGAAATACAAATAGCAATGATGAATGAATTACAAATATATATGCTGATAAGTAAACAACTTAAAGAACTTGAGTAAGACATGATATTAAATAAGACTGTTAAACCTAACTTAAGAAACATAAGAATATTAAACCAACATATACTGAAATTAATACAGGAAATGATGAATGAACTGTTTGTAAATCAAACTCCACAATACAAACTGTGGTGGAAATATAGCATATTGACCATTTACAAGCAACATGCCTTCATCTGCATATCATTGAGAGGACCCCTACTGTGAACCACTGGCAGAAGGCATTGAGATGATTGGTCGATAGCTTCAATACTTGAAACAGGAAGACCTTTGATGTCAATTTCAAAGGATCTAGTAATGTTAATGCAAGAAACTATGTGTTGCTGTGATTGGAGTCAAGTAACCCCTGTTGTGTTTACCCTGTTGTCATTGTAATGAAACCTTGAATGCATATGTTATTCAGGAAACTAATACAATTAATGCATCTGGAAGACAACCTTGATTATGTATGTTATTCAGGAAACTAATACAATTAATGCGTCTGGAAGACAACATGAAAAGAGGCCAATTGTTTATCCTTTGTCAAGCCAGGAACCTCATGCTGTGAAAATTGTGCTTAAAACTGTCATGAGGATTGTCGGGGGAACGGGTACGCCTGATCCAGGGTATCCCACCGCCGACCACCAGGAAAGCAATGCAAAGCTTCCTTGGAGTGATCAGTCCGAGAGAGGGAGAGAGATGCCGGCTAACTAACTACCCTGTGAACTGTGAGTCACAAGTTGACACCTACTATTAAGATTAAAGATCAATACATGTAACAGATGTAGCAACCCTGCTCCTGCTAGTGGTCCATAGAGCTTCTCATTGAAGAGCAACGTCTCCCAGCTGCTTCTGTAGGTAACAGCTCCCTCTTGTGGACACTCTGCTTCACTATCATCTACCGAAATTGCATTAGATTATGGATAAAGAAGAATAATCCTGCTTTCTCCCTTGAGTGCATCATTTCAAGTAGCCTGGTTTGTCTTGGACAGACTGGAGTGGATGTTGGCCCTGGGGTTTGTTCCAGAGAGAGCAGATGGTTTCTCTTCCCGGATCACTATACCTGGTTCAGCTGGTGTCTCTCAGTACAGCCCAGAAGGCTCTTGGTCAACAGCCAGACAGGTGTGGTTTGGATTTTTAAACAGATGATATCTATTTTTAATTCTTATTTTTTCGACAAAGAATGGCGTAAACAACCAATTTTAAAGGTAGTAGCCTACATGTAAGAATTACACATGGAGACATTGGAGACACTTGTCTCCGCCCCCCAAGATTTGAAGCTTGCACGCGTTATGTAAACGTTCACAAACATTGGTATTTATTTTTTGTAAACGTTACATTAACTCATAGACAGAGCATTGATCGTAGTGTCGCTCTACGACCACTCCTGTGTACTCCGGGCATTCTGACTGAAAGCTGGATTGTCATTTCAAAACAACAGGACAGCCATCGCTACTTCGCCAGAGTTATAGCCTCCAAGCAGCAATGCCTCCGTTGGGATGAATCCGTTTGACCTGTTCAGGAGAAACTGTAGCAACTCAGCAAACTCTCTTGAATCTCTTCTGGTCTCCGTCTTTCAAAATCAAATCCATCTCGAGAGTGGACAGGCTTTTTGGCTTCAGTACTACAGTATCTAATTTGATTTGCTTCAAATTAGATAGTGAGCCTTGGAAGCTTTACTTGCTTCCAAGGCTGCACTACACTGTTTGTTTGTGTGCCAATTTGTTTCAGATTTGGCACCCAGAGTACACACAGACCAAGACTAAATCAAATGTTCAGCCTGGCCTGGACATTTCCAAGGAGAACATACTGACTTGGCCTGTTTCCTTAATCTCCAATGACATATCATGGCCATTTTATGATTTAGTACAGTAGACGTACTTTATTTTATTTTTTTTTACATATTGCATCTTTTATGGTGTAAAAAGACAATGCTCATCATGTGCAACTTCACCCTCCTAGTTGTTGAGATAGTCATTAGGTAGAGAACTTTAGAGAAGTCTTATTTCAATAATATACATTTCTTTATATATTCTATGTTCTCTTAGAAATGTATCACCGTGCCAGGGTGTCCTACACAGCCAATTTTAAACCGTGAACTGAAAGTTCAGACTCATTGAAAACAGCATGTATCATGGATTTTTATTATAACACATTTAGAAATTTTTCTTCATGAGTGTAATTCAAGTGCAGCTTTAGTGTTTAAAGAGGTTGATGTAGGCTTAGTTTTAGCCTCCACACTGGTCGTCAGTGCACCGGACAAGCTGCTTCACCGTTATGCTCAGCGGTGTAATGGATCCAGCTACCTGCTTCAGGAACTGAAAGGAGTGATTGAAAAAAACTCTTTAGCCACAGTCACAAAAAAGGTGTGCATATATATATGTCTATATATACACAGTATATATACAGTATATATAGTAGTAAGTGAGAATACCTCCGTTATGTAAGAGGCTAACGTGCTCTCCGTCAGCATTTCGAGGCTGGAAACCTTTGCGCTAATGTAAGCTATTACCGTCGGCACTAAGAAGGAAGAGGAAGTGAGGTAGTTCAAATCCAGAAAAACGCCATTAGCATCGTCATGAGAGGGAGAGATGGGGAGAAAGAGAGAGATGGGGAGAGAGAGATGGAGAGGGGGATAGAGAGAAACAGACAGAGAGAGAGTGAGAGATGGAGAGGGAGAGAAATATGATATAAAAAAGTGGTTTAGACATTCTAGTCGTGAATACCTACCTCTCCCATCGATAGAACAGACATTCAACGGTAGGGTGAGCAATTTAGCTTACTAGAATGCCTACATACCGCTCACAACAATAGAAGAGACATTCAGCGGGAGGGTGAATTCAGGGCCTGATGCAGCCAGTGCCAGCGTCTGTGCCACTGCTTCGGCAGAAATCCCACTTGCAGAGTTGAACTGCAGCTCAGTGTCCACCACAGTGGAACCGGGGCTGCAAACAAAAACACAAACAATCCCATGAGTCTGTTGGCAGGTTGAACCCTGGTGCCTGACAGCAAGCCTTGCAGTACCACAGCTTGTAATAACATTCAAACCATATTCTAATATTTGATAGTTACAGTACCGCATAGTGAATTCAATGTTGCTAACCTGAAGCCGTTGATCATCGCTATAATGTAATCATCTCCAAAAGAAGAATCAAAGATGACATTCAGCTGTAGAAGGAACAGAGTGGGTTCAAATATTAAGCATGTTTGATTTTATGATTCACCTGTGCAGAGACTTTGGATCAACAAGTTATCGTCATGTAAGAGATTGTCTTTGATTAAGTCTTTTGTAGACAGGTTGTGACAAGTTGTAAGGGAAAACTAAGTTTAACTACGATTATGCAGGCATTCTTGCAATTATGAAACCTTTTCTATTAGCCTTGCAATTATCCAAAGCAACTTACAAAGAGTACATTTGTTGAAGGCGACTACCACTATATCGCTGTGGTACATAAAGATAAGAATAGAGCAGGTTTTGAGCATTCATAGTTGCGAGGCTAATGGAACGAGTTTCAGAATTGCTAGGTTGCCTGCATAAATATCTGGGCAAAAAGAGCAGAAGTGCCATTCTGAGCGGATTACCAACATCTAAGAACATACAATATGCTAAACAATGTACTATTAATAATGCCAAGAAATATATATCGATTGCTCTCTCTTCCGACAATTGTACTTATTGTAAGTCGCTTTGGATAAAAGCCCTAAATGTAAATGTATGTGTCCAGCACTAATATCATATGTGGGATGTGTTATACAAAACATACTGGATCAGCCTATCCTGCTTTACTCACAATAGATAGCACTTGACTTGCAAGGGACTGGAAATCATCGGAGGATCTGTTGTACAGGGTTTCATTGAAAGGGGTTTGCAGCGAGAAGATCAAACGGAATCTGCCCCCCGTCGACGACTCAATAGTTGGATTGCGAGTCGTTGGAAGACTTTCTCCCTCGGGTGGAGATGTGGTGTTTGGGGTCATTGTCTCCATTGTAAATAAGGTGGTTACATTGGACGGGGTGGTGGCTGTACTGTTGGGTGGTGCACTGCTGGTGGTGTTGATGGAGGATGATGTAGTAGTGATGAACACTGCTGTTGTAGGGCTACTTTCATTGGCCGGCATTGTAGAAAGGAGGACCGAGGGGGAGTTGGTGACATTTGAGGTCGTACTTTGGGCTGAAACGATAAAAGAAGAAATGAGAAAGACATATAGGTTTATGCCTACTTCTGAATAACGAGCGATTGACTATCAGCTACTAGGATCAAAAGTTGCCAAATCAGAGCTCATCAGAAATCAGCATCGTCATGAGAGGGAGAGATGGGGAGAAAGAGAGAGATGGGGAGAGAGAGATGGAGAGGGGGAGAGAGAGATGGAGATGAGAGGGAGAGAAATATGATATAAAAAAGTGGTTTAGACATTCTAGTCATGAATACCTACCTCTCCCATCGATAGAACAGACATTCAACGGTAGGGTGAGCAATTTAGCTTACTAGAATGCCTACATACCGCTCACAACAATAGAAGAGACATTCAGCGGGAGGGTGAATTCAGGGCCTGATGCAGCCAGTGCCAGCGTCTGTGCCACTGTTTCGGCAGAAATCCCACTTGCAGGGTTGAACTGCAGCTCAGTGTCCACCACAGTGGAACCGGGGCTGCAAACAAAAACACAAACAATCCCATGAGTCTGTTGGCAGGTTGAACCCTGGTGCCTGACAGCAAGCCTTGCAGTACCACAGCTTGTAATAACATTCAAACCATATTCTAATATTTGATAGTTACAGTACCGCATAGTGAATTCAATGTTGCTAACCTGAAGCCGTTGATCATCGCTATAATGTAATCATCTCCAAAAGAAGAATCAAAGATGACATTCAGCTGTAGAAGGAACAGAGTGGGTTCAAATATTAAGCATGTTTGATTTTATGATTCACCTGTGCAGAGACTTTGGATCAACAAGTTATCGTCATGTAAGAGATTGTCTTTGATTAAGTCTTTTGTAGACAGGTTGTGACAAGTTGTAAGGGAAAACTAAGTTTAACTACGATTATGCAGGCATTCTTGCAATTATGAAACCTTTTCTATTAGCCTTGCAATTATCCAAAGCAACTTACAAAGAGTACATTTGTTGAAGGCGACAGCACTATATCGCTGTGGTCCATAAAGATAAGAATAGAGCAGGTTTTGAGCATTCATAGTTGCGAGGCTAATGGAACGAGTTTCAGAATTGCTAGGTTGCCTGCATAAATATCTGGGCAAAAAGAGCAGAAGTGCCATTCTGAGCGGATTACCAACATCTAAGAACATACAATATGCTAAACAATGTACTATTAATAATGCCAAGAAATATATATCGATTGCTCTCTCTTCCGACAATTGTACTTATTGTAAGTCGCTTTGGATAAAAGCCCTAAATGTAAATGTATGTGTCCAGCACTAATATCATATGTGGGATGTGTTATACAAAACATACTGGATCAGCCTATCCTGCTTTACTCACAATAGATAGCACTTGACTTGCAAGGGACTGGAAATCATCGGAGGATCTGTTGTACAGGGTTTCATTGAAAGGGGTTTGCAGCGAGAAGATCAAACGGAATCTGCCCCCCGTCGACGACTCAATAGTTGGATTGCGAGTCGTTGGAAGACTTTCTCCCTCGGGTGGAGATGTGGTGTTTGGGGTCATTGTCTCCATTGTAAATAAGGTGGTTACATTGGACGGGGTGGTGGCTGTACTGTTGGGTGGTGCACTGCTGGTGGTGTTGATGGAGGATGATGTAGTAGTGATGAACACTGCTGTTGTAGGGCTACTTTCATTGGCCGGCATTGTAGAAAGGAGGACCGAGGGGGAGTTGGTGACATTTGGGGTCGTACTTTGGGCTGAAACGATAAAAGAAGAAATGAGAAAGACATATAGGTTTATGCCTACTTCTGAATAACGAGCGATTGACTATCAGCTACTAGGATCAAAAGTTGCCAAATCAGAGCTCATCAGAAATCAGCATCGTCATGAGAGGGAGAGATGGGGAGAAAGAGAGAGATGGGGAGAGAGAGATGGAGAGGGGGAGAGAGAGATGGAGAGGGGGAGAAATATGATATAAAAAAGTGGTTTAGACGTTCTAGTCATGAATACCTACCTCTCCCATCGATAGAACAGACATTCAACGGTAGGGTGAGCAATTTAGCTTACTAGAATGCCTACATACCGCTCACAACAATAGAAGAGACATTCAGCGGGAGGGTGAATTCAGGGCCTGATGCAGCCAGTGCCAGCGTCTGTGCCACTGTTTCGGCAGAAATCCCACTTGCAGGGTTGAACTGCAGCTCAGTGTCCACCACAGTGGAACCGGGGCTGCAAACAAAAACACAAACAATCCCATGAGTCTGTTGGCAGGTTGAACCCTGGTGCCTGACAGCAAGCCTTGCAGTACCACAGCTTGTAATAACATTCAAACCATATTCTAATATTTGATAGTTACAGTACCGCATAGTGAATTCAATGTTGCTAACCTGAAGCCGTTGATCATCGCTATAATGTAATCATCTCCAAAAGAAGAATCAAAGATGACATTCAGCTGTAGAAGGAACAGAGTGGGTTCAAATATTAAGCATGTTTGATTTTATGATTCACCTGTGCAGAGACTTTGGATCAACAAGTTATCGTCATGTAAGAGATTGTCTTTGATTAAGTCTTTTGTAGACAGGTTGTGACAAGTTGTAAGGGAAAACTAAGTTTAACTACTATTATGCAGGCATTCTTGCAATTATGAAACCTTTTCTACTAGCCTTGCAATTATGAATACTTTGCTTTTATCCAAAGCAACTTACAAAGAGTACATTTGTTGAAGGCGACAGCACTATATCGCTGTGGTCCATAAAGATAAGAATAGAGCAGGTTTTGAGCATTCATAGTTGCGAGGCTAATGGAACGAGTTTCAGAATTGCTAGGTTGCCTGCATAAATATCTGGGCAAAAAGAGTAGAAGTGCCATTCTGAGCGGATTACCAACATCTAAGAACATACAATATGCTAAACAATGTACTATTAATAATGCCAAGAAATATATATCGATTGCTCTCTCTTCCGACAATTGTACTTATTGTAAGTCGCTTTGGATAAAAGCCCTAAATGTAAATGTATGTGTCCAGCACTAATATCATATGTGGGATGTGTTATACAAAACATACTGGATCAGCCTATCCTGCTTTACTCACAATAGATAGCACTTGACTTGCAAGGGACTGGAAATCATCGGAGGATCTGTTGTACAGGGTTTCATTGAAAGGGGTTTGCAGCGAGAAGATCAAACGGAATCTGCCCCCCGTCGACGACTCAATAGTTGGATTGCGAGTCGTTGGAAGACTTTCTCCCTCGGGTGGAGATGTGGTGTTTGGGGTCATTGTCTCCATTGTAAATAAGGTGGTTACATTGGACGGGGTGGTGGCTGTACTGTTGGGTGGTGCACTGCTGGTGGTGTTGATGGAGGATGATGTAGTAGTGATGAACACTGCTGTTGTAGGGCTACTTTCATTGGCCGGCATTGTAGAAAGGAGGACCGAGGGGGAGTTGGTGACATTTGGGGTCGTACTTTGGGCTGAAACGATAAAAGAAGAAATGAGAAAGACATATAGGTTTATGCCTACTTCTGAATAACGAGCGATTGACTATCAGCTACTAGGATCAAAAGTTGCCAAATCAGAGCTCATCAGAAATCAGCATCGTCATGAGAGGGAGAGATGGGGAGAAAGAGAGAGATGGGGAGAGAGAGATGGAGAGGGGGAGAGAGAGATGGAGAGGGGGAGAAATGTGATATAAAAAAAGTGGTTTAGACATTCTAGTCATGAATACCTACCTCTCCCATCGATAGAACAGACATTCAACGGTAGGGTGAGCAATTTAGCTTACTAGAATGCCTACATACCGCTCACAACAATAGAAGAGACATTCAGCGGGAGGGTGAATTCAGGGCCTGATGCAGCCAGTGCCAGCGTCTGTGCCACTGCTTCGGCAGAAATCCCACTTGCAGGGTTGAACTGCAGCTCAGTGTCCACCACAGTGGAACCGGGGCTGCAAACAAAAACACAAACAATCCCATGAGTCTGTTGGCAGGTTGAACCCTGGTGCCTGACAGCAAGCCTTGCAGTACCACAGCTTGTAATAACATTCAAACCATATTCTAATATTTGATAGTTACAGTACCGCATAGTGAATTCAATGTTGCTAACCTGAAGCCGTTGATCATCGCTATAATGTAATCATCTCCAAAAGAAGAATCAAAGATGACATTCAGCTGTAGAAGGAACAGAGTGGGTTCAAATATTAAGCATGTTTGATTTTATGATTCACCTGTGCAGAGACTTTGGATCAACAAGTTATCGTCATGTAAGAGATTGTCTTTGATTAAGTCTTTTGTAGACAGGTTGTGACAAGTTGTAAGGGAAAACTAAGTTTAACTACGATTATGCAGGCATTCTTGCAATTATGAAACCTTTTCTACTAGCCTTGCAATTATCCAAAGCAACTTACAAAGAGTACATTTGTTGAAGGCGACAGCACTATATCGCTGTGGTCCATAAAGATAAGAATAGAGCAGGTTTTGAGCATTCATAGTTGCGAGGCTAATGGAACGAGTTTCAGAATTGCTAGGTTGCCTGCATAAATATCTGGGCAAAAAGAGCAGAAGTGCCATTCTGAGCGGATTACCAACATCTAAGAACATACAATATGCTAAACAATGTACTATTAATAATGCCAAGAAATATATATCGATTGCTCTCTCTTCCGACAATTGTACTTATTGTAAGTTGCTTTGGATAAAAGTGTTTGCCAAATGCCCTAAATGTAAATGTATGTGTCCAGCACTAATATCATATGTGGGATGTGTTATACAAAACATACCGGATCAGCCTATCCTGCTTTACTCACAATAGATAGCACTTGAATTGCAAGGGACTGGAAATCATCGGAGGATCTGTTGTACAGGGTTTCATTGAAAGGGGTTTGCAGCGAGAAGATCAAACGGAATCTGCCCCCCGTCGACGACTCAGTAGTTGGAAGACTTTCTCCCCCGAGTGGAGATGTGGTGTTTGGGGTCATTGTCTCCATTGTAAATAAGGTGGTTACATTGGACGGGGTGGTGGCTGTACTGTTGGGTGGTGCACTGCTGGTGGTGTTGATGGAGGATGATGTAGTAGTGATGAACACTGCTGTTGTAGGGCTACTTTCATTGGCCGGCATTGTAGAAAGGAGGACCGAGGGGGAGTTGGTGACATTTGGGGTCGTACTTTGGGCTGAAACGATAAAAGAAGAAATGAGAAAGACATATAGGTTTATGCCTACTTCTGAATAACGAGCGATTGACTATCAGCTACTAGGATCAAAAGTTGCCAAATCAGAGCTCATCAGAAATCAGCATCGTCATGAGAGGGAGAGATGGGGAGAAAGAGAGAGATGGGGAGAGAGAGATGGAGAGGGGGAGAGAGAGATGGAGAGGGAGAGAAATATGATATAAAAAAGTGGTTTAGACGTTCTAGTCATGAATACCTACCTCTCCCATCGATAGAACAGACATTCAACGGTAGGGTGAGCAATTTAGCTTACCTAGAATGCCTACATACCGCTCACAACAATAGAAGAGACATTCAGCGGGAGGGTGAATTCAGGGCCTGATGCAGCCAGTGCCAGCGTCTGTGCCACTGTTTTTCAGCAGAAATCCACTTGCAGGTTTGAACTGCAGCTCAGTGTCCCACCACAGTGGAACCGGGGCTGCAAACAAAAACACAAACAATTCCCATGAGTGTGTTGGCAGGTTGAAACCCTGGTGCCTGACAGCAAGCCTTGCAGTACCAAGCTTGTAATAACATTCAAACCAGTATTCTAATATTTGATAGTTACAAGTACCGCATAGTGAATTCAATGTTGCTAACCTGAAGCCGTTGATCATCGCTATAATGTAATCATCTCCAAAAGAAGAATCACAAGATGACATTCAGCTGTAGAAGGAACAGAGTGGGTTCAATATTAAGCATGTTTGATTTTATGATTCACCTGTGCAGAGACTTTGGATCAACAAGTTATCATCATGTAAGAGATTGTCTTTGATTAAGTCTTTTGTAGACAGGTTGTGACAAGTTGTCTAAGGGAAAACTAAGGTTTAACTATTATTATGCAGGCATTCTTTGCAATTATGAAACCTTTTCTATTAGCCTTTGCAATTATGAATACTTTGCTTTTATCCAAAGCAACTTACAAAGAGTACATTTGTTGAAGGCGACAGACTATATTCGCTGTGGTCCATAAAGATAAGAATAGAGCAGGTTTTGAGGCATTCATAGTTGCGAGGCTAATGGAACGAGTTTCAGAATTGCTAGGTTGCCTGCATAAATATCTGGGCAAAAAGAGCAGAAGTGCCATTCTGAGCGGATTACCAACATCTAAGAACATACAATATGCTAAACAATGTACTATTAATAATGCCAAGAAATATATATCGATTGCTCTCTCTTCGGACAATTGTACTTATTGTAAGTCGCTTTGGATAAAAGCCCCTAAATGTAAATGTATGTGTCCAGCACTAATATCATATGTGGGATGTGTTATACAAAACATACTGGATCAGCCTATCCTGCTTTACTCACAATAGATAGCACTTGAATTGCAAGGGACTGGAAATCATCGGAGGATCTGTTGTACAGGGTTTCATTGAAAGGGGTTTGCAGCGAGAAGATCAAACTGAATCTGCCCCCCGTCGACGACTCAGTAGTTGGATTGCGAGTCGTTGGAAGACTTTCTCCCCCGGGTGGAGATGTGGTGTTTGGGGTCATTGTCTCCATTGTAAATAAGGTGGTTACATTGGACGGGGTGGTGGCTGTACTGTTGGGTGGTGCACTGCTGGTGGTGTTGATGGAGGATGATGTAGTAGTGATGAACACTGCTGTTGTAGGGCTACTTTCATTGGCCGGCATTGTAGAAAGGAGGACCGAGGGGGAGTTGGTGACATTTGAGGTCGTACTTTGGGCTGAAACGATAAAAGAAGAAATGAGAAAGACATATAGGTTTATGCCTACTTCTGAATAACGAGCGATTGACTATCAGCTACTAGGATCAAAAGTTGCCAAATCAGATCTGACTATAGTGTCTTTAAAATGTCGTTGTCAATGTCATTTGTCATTTCAAACACACTCTGGGCAGTGGTGGAAGAAGTACTCTTTTATTTCTTTCACTTAAGTAAATCTTTTAATCCACACAGTAGAAATACTCTGATATATTGCTGCCTCTCCTTCAACAAATGTACTCTTTGTAAGTCGCTTTGGATAAAAGCGTCTGCCAAATACCCTAAATGTAAATGTAAATATATATAGTATACTATTGGATTATAATAGATATATATATATAATAGATTGATACATTAATGTGTTCATCGCTTTGATGTTGCAGTTTCATGTATTTATTTTTTATATATTTGCTTACATTACATACTGCTGGTAACTTTCCCCCTGGGACCAATAAGTATAATAATATCATGATTTATTGATTCTATTTTGTATTGTTGGTATTTATATTGCTTAGCAGTATGTTCTTAGATATTGGTAATGTGCTCAGAATGGCACGTCTGCTCTTTTCCCAGATATTTATGCAGGCAATAGCAATTATGAAAATTGTTCTATTAACTATGATTGCTTGAAACCTGCTCTATTATTATCTTTATGTACCGCAGCGATATAGTCTCCTTCAACAAATGTACTCTTTGTAAGTCGCTTTGGATAAAATATTCTGCCAAATGCCCTAAATGTAAATGTAAATGAAAATGTATTGTTAATTGTAATCAGCAAAGTAACAAGTACCGATTAGCTGTCAGAGATGTAGTGGAGTAAAAAGTACAATATTTGCCTCTGAGATGTAGTGACAGTAGCAGAAAATAGAAATACTCAAGTAAAGTACCCCAAATTTGTACTTAAGTACAGTACTTGGCTTTCCATCACTGACTACACGATCTGTGTTACATTAGAAATAAATAAACATTCAAAGCCCAACGTTTGATATTTTCATTTGCCAATGAAATGAATGAAACCCAAATCAGTAAAGTCATCAATTAATAAATAATACAAATGCAGTCATAACTCACGTTGAGCAATTTGCCCCACCAGCAAGCAAATTGAGAGGAGCAACTTAACAGACAACATCCCCGGGCATTTGTTAGCTGAAGAAGTGTCTTGAACTGGACAAAGGACGTGTTCTATGGAAGTCTATATTGAGTCTATTGTCTCTGTCTAGCTTCGGGTAGACCGGTTGCCCTGCAATTTGATACGTCAACGCAACTTAAAAAAACATTCCAAGCTGAACGAACCACACATTGAATACAGTTCAGTCATTGTGCCAGTGTGTCCTTCACATCTAATTTAAATGTTCAAGTTCAAGTTCAAGTTTGTTTATTGTCATCCATTCATATACACAGTATACAATAACAGAACGGCGTTTCTCACGGACCAAGGTGCTAACACAAAAGGAAAAACATACTAAAATACCGTCTTCTCTTGCGTCACCTGGGTGGCTGAGTCAAGCGGCGCCATGTTGGTGAGGCCTTGTTGTTTTGTCTCTGTAACCCTATCCTCTGAAGACTTTTCCAGATGAACGGCCTTTGGTTCTGCTTATACCAGATTACGCATGTCCTTCTGGTTACGACTACATTGAGATCTCCCTTAATACAGTGCGTCCAGTGGCCAGTTATCTTGACTGGCTGGAGACGATGGCTGTCGGAGATGTGCACAACCCAAGGAAGCCAGTGGAGCCCCATCGGTGTGCAGCAGTGAGGGGTCAGATTGACCACTGGTCATCTTGTTGACATTGAGCGACATGCTGATCTTCTTACGTTAACATTTTGTCCAAAGCGACTTACAATAAGTACCATACATTTGTCCAAAGAGAGTGAAAGAGAGTGAAACAACTATATGCTGCAGACGTATAGCACTGTAAGATTACGTTTCAAGCACTCGTAATTGCTAGGGCTGTAGAACAAGTTTCAAGCCCTCATAATTGCTTAACCTACACACAAAGTAAGTAGGTGAGAACACATCCTCCATCACTACTGATCGAAAGTAATTGGAGTTGCCGACCAAACACTGATCAAGTGTTTGGTCCCAGGAATGCTGACTTCAATTAAAGGACCCATATTATGCCTTTTTTTCCACCAGTTGACACCGTTGCCGGAGGCCTTAATGAAATGTCTGTGACATGCATCACAGCAGACTTTGCACTCTGTCACGACAGCCCTGTTCTACAGCGGTCGGTTTCAATTGCTTACACTGCTACCCCCACCCCCGCCTTCAGCAGGGCGTGCTTACACCAGTGTTTTGTATTTGTTTTGAGTGAGTCATACCTGTGGTGCATCGCAGGAGTCTATGGGACCACGTTGAGAGGACTCAACGAGAGTTGCAGGACTGTACTACAAATCCTGAAGCATAAACGTCATCATTGTTCAGCATATTGTATGTTCTTAGATGTTGGTAATGTGCTCAGAATGGCACTTCTGCTCTTATCCCAGCAACCTAGCAATTATGAAACTTATTAACTTTGCAATTTTGAATGCTTGCTGTTTCTTTCAACAAATGTACTCTTTGTAAGTCGCTTTGGACTGTGTGTGTGTGTGTGTGTGTGTGTGTGTGTGTGCGTGTGTGTGTGTGGTCTGGTTTTTGAGCAGCTATTTGAAAGAAGTAGCAGTAAGGGTGAGTGTCATGGAAGTGTGACACTATATCCAATAAATAAATATAGTGATATAAGTATATTATTACATTATCAGCTCAGTTATTACATTCTTTATGAATTTCTTTTTTTTACTTGCCTCACTTCTGCCTTCTCTTGTGGCGTCTCCTCACCTGGGCGGCTGAGTTAAGTGGCGCCGTGGTGGTGAGGCCTTGTCCCCGTAGTATCCCGAGGCTCCGCAGGTCCTCCCTCAGTGTTGTCGATAGTGGTGTGTTATTGATTTTTCCGGTGGTATTCCGTGAACCCATGCCCAGAAGGGTCTTACGGTCAAAGATCAGACGGGTCGGAAAGAGTTAGTAAGTAGGACAGTGTTATATATATAAATATATATACTGTATATGTGTGTGTGTGTGGTGTGTGTGTGTGTGTGTGTGTGTGTGTGTGTGTGTGTGTGTGTGTGTGTGTGTGTACGTTTTTGCTTTCACTCAACACATTCAACTCAACATTTTAATTTCTACAAAAAAAAGCCTTAACAGCTTTGGGGCCCTGGCGGCTTCGGGGGCCCTATGCAACCACATAGTCCGCTACACAATGCTAAGTACTATTTCTATTTTAAGTGCCGGAGCATACAAAGGTACAAGAACATGCAAGATGCTACACAATGCTAAGTATTATTTTTGTTTGTGGATGTTGTAGAGAGCAATTCTACAAGATCAGGCCACTGCGGTGATGTGAGGGCGTTGCAGCACAGTTGATCAGTGAGCCTAGGACATCTTCGGTTCTCCACTATGGCAGACGAACACCACCGATGATGTGTTACGTGGCGGCAGAGGAGGACCACTGATGTTGGTGTCAGTGCGGGCCGCCTGTAGTCTTTCAATCGGGAAAGCCAACGTCCAGGTGCATTAAGGCTGCGTTAAGGACCAGTGAACTAAGTAATGCGAACATAATCTCGTGTTCCTCGTAATTGAATGTGCATGTTGTTTGTTTGTTTTAAATAATCATACAAAAGGCATGTGTGTGAGAAAGAATTATACTGTATGGATCCAAAATAAATGTGCAATGCTAAATACAGATTGATACCACTAGAGGGCAGTGTCTGCCAGTGGTAGCTGCTGTGTGGGGCGTGTGTTTAGTTGAGCCTGCAAGCCAGTGATCCCTACGCCACGTGTTGAACGTCAACGCGACAACAAGTTTATTTAATGCATTTCCCAATGCAAAAATGATTAATAAATGACAAAGACATACAGCATTCAGTTTAAGGACCGCCAATGGGAAAATATCGCTGGGAATGTAGAACAGCTCCTGCTCTGTTTCTCCCTCAAACTCAAACAGGGAATTGAAGTGTGCAGCAAAGTAACATGCAGATTAATTAGAAATATAAATGGGATAGCAGATTCGCATGGTAATATTGTTTGCCAAATATGAGTATATATTTCTTTCACACACTTTAATAAATACTAAATAATACTAAATAAAAAACACACACACGCTCGCTCTCTCTCTCTCTCTCTCTCTCTCTCTCTCTCTCTCTCTCTCTCAGAGGTCACAGGGTTATAAGTTAACTCACAGGTAGCAAAACGAAACGTCCAATGGCCCTGAATAAAGCAACACAACAAAAATAAAAACAAAACCAAAAACCACAATGCAATTGTTGTACAAGACACTGGCTGCCTTTCTTCCTCTCAGTGTTTTCGGGGTTGAGAAATTTCCAAAGCTCAACAGTCAGCAGGTTTGTTTTCCAGGCCAGTGGGTCAGCACACTGAGGACTGCCTGGAGAGAGGAAGGCTGCAGTGAACAGTCAATTTAAGGCGAAGGAGAGAGTGAGGAGAAAGGTGGCAGGGGGGGCGGGGGGGGGGGGGGGGGTGGACCAATACTTTGAATACGTCAGACTAAAACACACTGTGGGCACGGGGTCAAAGGTCACTGGGGTGGACAAGCTCCGGTAGAGCTGAATGCTCGGTCCCAGATCACTAAACTAACGAATGGCTAATGACTGATGAATGCTACACTGTGTGGATAAACCCACAGTGCGGACATCCCCCCTGTACAGCCGTAGATCCACCCCGCATAACGTGAAAAAACTAACGAAAACATAAATACAAAAATAACAGGTGGCCTGCCATAGGCCGCTGGAGGCGGGGTCAAAGGGTGAAAATATAGAGTGATCATTCCCTCCTCCAAACAACAGAAATAATGCAGTCCTTTCCCACATTTTACGGGGAAAAGGGCCTATAAGCCATGAGCGTCGCCATAGTAACACCCCTTGTTTGTATCAGAATCAGAAATCGTTGTATTGCCACGGGAGCTTCCACATGCAAGGCATCTTCTGTGCTGTATTGGTGTGAAGAAATGTATACATTATTTAGATATTTCAACTTTCTGAAGACCGCAACGGTTGGAAGACCTTCACTGGCCTTTTAGTTATAGAGTTTTATGATGCTAACAAAAAGGCCTGTTTGAGATGCTGCCTTCATGGAATTATTATCCTTCGTCCACATGCATGGAGCGACATACAGAGCCAGCTAATTTTTTACAGTAAAGAGTAATCACTAGCAATATGCAGGGTAAGGCAAGGTCCAGGGTTGGGTTAGGGCTTTTGGGTTAGGGTTAGGGCTTAGTCAGTGGAATGATGCAATGCACTGAATCATCCACGACATCAATGTCAAGTAGTTCCCGTGTGTTTCCGTCCACCGCCCGTGGAGAGCCCGAGTGAGTGAGAGAGAGAGCCAGGGGGTATATGTAGCAAGACTGCTAATTCATCAATTACTAGCACTAATTGCTGCCTCCTGAGGAGAGGCTAAGGAGAGGAGTCAGGGGCCCTCCCTGGGCGCCGCTGACTGGCCCTCCGCCACCATGTCATCCATCCAGGGGCCTAATCAAGTTATCATATCAACAAATCTCTCATCAGGGGCCCTGCGCCTGACACCACCAGAAAGGCACTCGGAGGGGGACGACAAATTTCTAGCAGCGGGACGCTGAGGGCCGGCGGAGGGCCAGAGGGCTAGGAGGCCCTGAAAGGTACCTGCAGCCCCCCGGGTCATGCTCCCCTCTGGGGGAACCACGCTCACGCTGGGCACCCCCCCCCCCCCCCCTCAATCCCTCCTCCTCCTCCTCCTCCAATCTCAGCTCTGGCAAACTACTGTGGGAACACAACAAAGCCAGGGAGCCGGGGAAGAGGGACATTATTTAGTGCGGCACACAATAGCTCCGGAGGGAACACACAATGCGCTGTCCGAGAGCGAGGAGGAGAGGAGGAGAGGAGAGGAGAGGGGGGGACGCCGGGGGGACTCCCTGTGGCTGCGAGAGGGGAGCCCGGGGTCAGGGTTTTAGACGTGCCGGCCCTGCCTGGTGAGAGGGTTAATGTACTCTGTAGCCCGGGTCAGAGATGGCCCCCGCTCGCTCATACATCACCGCTGACAGCACCAATCAGCCATGTGCACGGCGCAGCCAATCATCTGCCATAAAGCGTGCTCTTTCATGTCCCGGTTAACTGGCTAATCTAGTCTAGCCCAGATCTGCTTCTCCTCTGTTCCACACCCCTGACCTGTTTTAGAGGTGCTTTAACACCATGAACACGCTATGTTAAATTCATAAGATGAGAATGTTTGGCATGGAGGATTAGAAGGGCAAAAAGGGTAAAGACAATGAAATGTGTTAAGAAATAAGGATTGCGCTGCTCCGATCGCACTACAAGGTGTAATAAAAGAGCAAGTAATTTGTTTTTCACAACTTTTCAGTTTTACAACAATACGTTTACATTTTTTTAATATTGTCAATATACATTTTTTTTACAAATCGATATAAAGAAGCCAATGTGGAAACTGACGACAATGACTGACAATGCGATAAGAAAAAGATAAACCAAAGAAATTACAGAAAATGAGTATATGAGTGAGTAAGTAAAGTGAGTAAAAGTATATGATGTCAGAGTTTTTCATACTTCATAAACCGGTGGGGTGGGGGGGGGCGGGGTCTGAGTGTTTTGGTTTGCTACTGCTGACGGTGCATGGATGGATGATGGATTGATGGCACGCAGCATTCCATAGAGGTGTGGTGATGAGAGAGAGGAGAGAGAGAGAGAGAGAGAGAGCATGGAAAAAACGCTTATCTGATTATAGAGCACATCCAAAATATGTGACACGATATGCCTTCTACTCGAATACCCTTACACACACACACACACACACACAAATGCAGGCGCGCTTACTCATTCACACACACACACACACACACACACACGCATGCAGAACTACACCCACATCAACAGTGCTGATAAGCGGCAAACGCAGAGAGCGAGGCTTTTGTCTTCAGTTTGGCCGATAAGATTTTGGTCGTGCTCAAGTGCTGCGCCCAGGCTTTGTAAACCCCACCGAGAGAGAGAGAGAGAGAGACATCAGGCCGCCTGACTCAGTTTCTTTCTCTCTCTCTCTCGCTCTCTCTCTCTCGCTAGCCCAATAATCAAATTACCGATTCATTGAAAAGTGGAGAGTGTGTGGAATTAGCCGCTGCGCTCTGCTAGCTCTCTAAGCTAAGAGGCCGCTGAATGGAGTGTTGACCGCTTGCTGTTGTTCTCCTGCCGCTCCCTGGGCACATGTGATCGGTGTGTGTGTGTGTGCGTGTGTGTGCGTGCGTGTGTGCGTGCGTGTGTGGGTGGGGGGGTGGGGGGATGTGGGGCCTGGCCAGGGCAGGTACGGAGTAACCCAGAGGGGGGGCTGACCTCTGAACTCCACGGCCCATCCCCCCTGCGCCCCCATTCTGGAGAAGGACTCGGGGCCCGTTGCGCGGCATAATTCTACCAGGGCCAGAGCCCTTGGCGGCTGCCTGCTGCTCCCTTCAATGAGAGCCTTTGGCTGGGGTCTCGCCGGGCAGAAAGCCCCCCCGGAGCTCCAGCTGCAATCTGAGGGTCTTTCACCGCTTTCTCCCACTCTCTCTCTCTCTCTCTCTCTCTCTTTCTCTTCCTCTATGCCTCTCTCTATCTCTCTCTGTCTCTCTCTCCCAGGCCCTCGCTTTTAGAAATTGGGGAAAAACTCAATAACACACACATACAAGGGGAACAATGGTCTTTTAGAGGGCATCTTAACCCGCAACAAACAGTGTCAACATCTGTGGGGGGGGGGGGGGTTGTGGACGGCTAGATGGATAGACAGACAGACACTGTGTCGGACGCACAGAGAGAAAAGGCCTGCTTCCTGCTAGCGGGCAGCCGGCGCGCTGAAAAGGCTACAGTGTTGTTTTGTTGTGTACAAGAGGGGATTTGTTTTTTTCGTTCTCTTTCGGTTTTTTTTCTTCTGTGCGGTAGTTGAACCGCGGCGCGCGTCCACGTCGGTGGCGGTGGTCTCGGCACTTTGTCTCGCCGGACGGGGGGGTGGACGGGGGGGGGGGGCGGGGGGGGCGGGGGTCCCAGATGAAGTGAGGCAGGAAACGCCGGGGCGACCTTTCTTCCCGTGGCCCCCGCTACTCCGGAGGGGTGAAACAGATTATTGTCCGACATATCGAGACATAGAAGAGAGGAGAGGGCGACGGGGAGGTGGGGAGTGAGGGGGGGAATCAAAGTCGGTGGGAGTGTGTGTCCGGGAGTGAGTAAAAAAGCGCCGAGGGTGGTAAGGAGGGGGGAGGGAGGTGGGTGGGGCGAGAACACATGGTGTGTGTAGCGTGTTGTGCGGCGGTGGCGGCCACACGCAAGTCGTTGTGGCGCGTGGGAGTCGATTGGATTCTCATGGGGTGCGTGTCTGGGAGAGACACTGTTCCTTTCTCTCTCTCTCTCTCTCTCTCTCTCTCTCTCTCTCTCTCTCTCTCTCCCGGTCTGTCTGCATGTGTGTGTCTCTCTCCCCCCTCCTCAGCTTCTGAGAGCGTGTGGTCAGGACTCATGTGAACACGCGGCCGACATAAAGGGACCTCTTCATCTTTCCTGGTACTTGGTGCAATCCGACGTGAAAGGAGAACATTCATCGGGAGCCGCAGGCCGACTCTGCCGCTCTAATTTATCGGTTACCGACAATTGGCGCTAACTGGGAAGCTTGTGGGAACCCAGGTGCTCGGCGTTAGAGGGATGTGGTTCTGCTCGGGGACGCATGGGGGAGGAACTGTATGCTATATCTGCAGGAGTCCTTCCACCCCCTGCCCACCCCCCCATCCCCCTCCCCCCCAGCCAAGTGATCCCTCCCTACTAGAAACACACACACACACACACACACACACACACACACACACACACAGACACACACATACACGCATGTGCACATGTGAACATGCACACACATACACACGCACATATGGGTGCACACACATGGGTACACACACACACACACACACTCACACTCACCGTACATACACGCATGTGCACATGTGAACGTGCACACACGCACATACACACACATACACACGTACATATGGGCACGCACACATGGGTACACACACACACTCACACTCACTGTACATGCATGGACACACACACATACACACATACACACACATATGCATTCACTCATACACACACACACGTAAACACACACACACGCACACACATACACACATTAGCACACACATGCATGCACTCATACAGACACGCATACACACAATACACACACTAGCATAAAAAACATGACTCACGTGACATTAGCATAGCCAGAGAGTTGCACAGCATCCAGTCATACGCTGACAAATGACTATATGTCCTCTTCGTAGTACAACACTTGTCCGCACACAGACTCACTTATTCTGCCTTGCGTCTACAGTCAACCGTCTGCCCACAGAAATGGATGCCCTTGAGTAAATGATCATGATAAAATGTGATTATGAACAGCTTTTAAGTTGGAAAACGCAAGAGAACTCTTGTTTGAGTCATAGGTTTCGTGTTCAAAGCGAGTTAGCTGTATCAGACACGGATGAAACACAGCGGACAAAAAGAAATGAAGCTAATAATAAATAACGACAGTCTGCAGCTAACAGTATCGTATGAACCCCCCCCCCCACCACCACCACCCCTTGGTTCAGCTTCCCGTTAGAAGTGTTTTAAAAGTGACATAAATAGACACATTCATGGCCAGATCAAAAGACAGTTCCTGCGGTTGGCTGAGAAGAAGTAGATGTGGTGGTGGTGGTGGTGGTGGTGGTGGGGGGGGGGGTTACGGTGTGTGACGTGGTGGTGGTGGGGGTGGGGGTGTGTGGTAGTGGTAGTGGTGGAGGTGGGGTTGTGTGAGTTACGTTTGCACTCGGGCATTTTCCCTCTCCATAACACTTTTAGACACATGAAACCGAAACCAAGGACCGGGACAGAAAAACAGACATGAAAACATAAAAACAGACACACAGCCAAACCGCACGCACACACACACACACACACACACACGCACGCACACACGCACGCACGCACGCACACACACACATTAACACACACTAACACACACACAGACAAAAAATGCTGGATGGACAAAGCAGGTGCGACGGTGGCTGATGTGTGCCAGGTCACATGACCAGGTCCGGGTCACATGACCAACACAGGATGGACACTCGAAGAACAGCAACAGAGAAAGAAGAAAAACCAAAGTCTTCTTTAAGGAGACCCTCGAACCGTCTTCTGAGAGGAAACGGGGGTAGACCCCCTTTAGCTCACCAATGAAACGCTCGCTAATGTTCATTAGGCTACCCTGGGGGCTGTCGTCGTGGGGGGGTGGGGGGGGGACACCTTTGTCTTTTTTAACACACAGTATCCAGGAGCGAGGGCCTGGAGAGACGTTAGCCATGGCTGACCTGAGAAGAATGTCCGGGTGGAGACTGGAGAGGCACGTCGGGCGCACAGGAGGAGCCCTCGTCCAGGTCGGTAATCTCTTGTAGTCACGGGCCCCTGTGGTGGTCCTAACCCCCCGCCCCCCCCCGCGCGCCAACACACACACAACACACAACACACACCTTCCTTTCTCCACTGCTTGGATGTCACTCTAAGCTACTTATTGTCAAATTACATTTATTGCATGAGGACCCCCTTCACACACACACACACACACACACACACACACACACCACACACGTATATAGATGTATGCATTCTCATTATCTCTGTACCCCCCACTGTCATGGGCCCTCCTCACAATTGAAGAGCACCCCCAGGAGAAAGTGCCCCTAATACGCATATAATCAATGTTTCATTAGTGTGTGTGTGTGTGTGTGTGTGTGAGCCTGCGTATGTGTGTGTGTGTGTGTGTGTGTGTGTGTGTGTGTGTGTGTGTGGGTGTGTGTGTCAACGGCTTTTCATTAGCAGCTGAATCCTGAGTACAAGAGACAAGAAACTTAACTCCACTCCCCCCCACCCGTTTTTTCATCCACACACAGGCACACACACTCACACTCACAGACACACACACGCACCGTTTTTATATCCTCCCAGTATGGCTTAAACACAGCCAATATCAATGCTAATGGAACAGACTCTGGTTTGCGAGGAGAAGGAGGAGGAGGAGGAGGAGAACCAGCGTGTCCTGGTGACTGTAAAGAGTTTGTGTTTTAAATCACAGGTGGGGGCCATTTTGTAGCAGCAGGGACTATAAACCAGGTTGCTGTTGTTGTTTCTCAAGGGGTGTGTGTGTGTGTGGGGGTGGGGGGGGGGGGTGGGTTATATCCTTCCATGCCAGTACATAACAACCAGCCGTCCGACCAATGCAGTGATCTGAAACCACAACATCCTCCCCCCCACCTCGAACTTGTGTTAGTGATGGTCTTAATGGGGCAGGAGGCAAAGAGTGTGTGTGTGTGTGTGTGTGTGTGTGTGTGTGTGTGTGTGTGTGTGTGTGTGTGTGTGTGTGTGTGTGTGTGTGTGTGTGTGTGTGTGTGTGCACACCTGAAATCCTATGTGGGTGTGTGTGCATGAGCCAGAGTGTATGTGTGTGAATGAGCATATCAGGTTTAGGTAGAAGTGTGTCTGCATGACTATGCGTATGTTGTGTGTGTGTGTGTGTGTGTGTGTGTGTGAGTGTGTGTGTGGCTGCTTGATAATGTGTATGTGTGTGTGTGTGTGTGTGTGTGTCTGTGTGTGTGCGCACATCTAAAATACGTGGGGCTGTGTGTGCATGAGCGTCTGTGTCTGGGTGAGCATATCGGGCTCATGTGTCTGCATGAGTATGCATGCCTGTGTTTGTGTGTCTGCTTGAGTTTGTGTGTGTGTGTGTGTGTGTGTGTGTTGAGCGGTGTGGCAGGGGATACCACCTGGGCCAGCTGTTAGCTGTAAAGGCGGAGTGCTGTGAGGGGTCGTAAACACACCTTGCTGGCTGCTCTCTTCCTCCACCCAGCTCTCCAGCGAAGCCCTTAAAATCACTTTACTGCATCCTCCGTTCATTAGCACCGCCTTCACTTCCGACGGAGCCGGAGTGGAGACACACGCTGGCACGCACACACACACACACACACACACACACACGCAGACTCATAGCGATGGAATGTGTTCCGTATGTGCGCGCACACACATTAACTTGCAATTAAACTCACTCACGCAACATCTCTGCGCAACAACACCGGGACTTTGCTACATGCATCAACATCTTCGACACACAACAAACAAACAAACAAACAAACAAACAAACAAACAAACACAGTTGCAGTCAGCGACCCACAAACAATTCATGAACACTAACATGCCCCAGGTAACAACATGTTTTCCAAATGTGTGTGTGAGCGCCCGTGTGTGTGTGTGTGTGCCCGTGTGTGTGTGTATGTATGTGTGAGTCTGTGTGTTCGTATTGGTTGTTGTGCTCAAATTGCCATGGCGTCTTCCGGATACCCCCAGGAGGCGTCTGATAGCAACTGTTCAGACCGCTCTTCAGTCTCTTAACATCGTGTGTTTGTTGTTGTGCCTCTCTCTCATCGGACGCTCCACACATCTTAATAGCCTATCACCGGGGCTGTGGTCGAGACCACCTCGGCCGAGTCCAGCTCAAGTCACTCCGCTTTGGTGTCTTCTCAGAAGGAGTCTCCCCAGATAAAATTCAAGACTTTGACTCAAGAGTCAAATTCACTCCAAGAGTCCAAGATGATCAAAAATTGGACCAGACTGGAGTATAAATGAAGTCGGGTGTCATAAAAGCAGTCGGCCTTTCAGGTGGAGTCGAACCCCACCCGGATCAGTTGCTCCCTGCATCAACAGAAATAAAAAACTGAAACCAAGGAGGGAGTGGTGGTGAGGGTGGTGGTGGTGGTGGTGGTGGGGAAGGTGGGGAGGGTGATGGTGCTGGGGACTTTGGAGGAACGGTGAGGTCTACTGGCTGGGATCTGGGAACATTTGATACCCTGACCCTCTCAGCACCTCCACTCACACCACACCAGCACAGCGGAGCATGGTCAGGGGGAGGGGGTTGGGGGGGGTTAATGAAATGGTTAACTGAAAAAAAAAAAGTGTCAGTCCCAGTAGGCTAGAGCAGGACTGCAGGCACACCCCAGCCACAAAACTCTTCAGTGAACAATATTATTAGAGAAATCCCCACAGCAAACTTCAGGAGAGGGAGAAAAAAAAAAGAAAAACCGACGGATTCTGTCAGCAGCAAATGAGGGTTCAAAGGTCACACGGCATTGCTCCCCTGGGGGAGAGCAGCCTTCATGCCGATTGGAGTAATTCCTACCCACAATGCACCAGGGGGGTGGGGGCTTTGTATCGCTGTCGTCGAGTCTCAAATTGGAGGGCATCTCTTGAGTTATTACAATGGCAGCCGAGGCCTGTTTGGAACCGCCACGGCCGTCACATGTTCCCGCTTCAAAAGCCGCCCATTGTGGAGAGGAAGAGGAGAAGAAAGAAGGGGAGGCAATCCCTTTATTACCAGGCAAATAAATACTGGCATATGGACAGGGCTCACCCAATCTCTTCCGAGCGGCTGGGGGCTGCATCTCCTTAGTGCCTAATGTATTTAGACGCTGCTGGGAAGGTGGGTGAGATGTGACGCAACGTAACATTACCTCCCCGGGGAACCTCTTCACTTCCGAGGCTCCGCTCCTCAGGGCCACTTGACTGGTCGAGAAGAAAACCCATAAAACTCCATCATGAGAGAGACAGAGATAGAAAGGGAGACAGACAGACAGACAGAGAGACAGAGACAGAGACAGACAGAGACAGAGACAGAGAAACAGAGAGAGACAGAGAGAGAGATGGATGAAGAAAAAGACGGAGAGAGAGACACAGAGAGAGAATGAGATTGATGGACAGGCATAGATGGATAGAGAGAGAGACACACAGAATGATGAATGGAGATTGGGAGAGATGGAGAGAGAGACACACAGAGAGATGAATGGAGAGAGAGGGAGAGATGGAGAGAGAGAGAGACAGAGAGATGAATGGAGAGAAAGGGAGAGATGGAGAGAGAGACACAGAGGGATGAATGGAGAGAGGGGGAGATATAAAGAGAGAGACGAAAGGAGAGAGAGAGAGGGATGGAGAGAGATACACACAGCTGAATGGAGAGAGAGGTAGAGCTGGAGAGAGAGAGATGAATGGAGAGAGAGAGAGAGATGGAGAGAGAGACAGAGAGATGAATGGAGAGAGAGAGACACAGCGGGATGAATGGAGAGATCAGGAGAAATGGAAAGGTAGAGACAGAGAGATGAATGGACAGATGGGGAGAGGGAGAATGAGAGAGAGAGAGAGAGAGGGGGATGAGAGAGAGACACAGAGACATGAATGGAAAGAGAGAAAGACACAGAGAGATAAATACAGAGAGAGAGATAGAGACAGAGAGATAGTATTGCATAATGGATGCAGTTTACATCACTCGTACGGAGGCGGGAGAGCGACAATCTGCATGTGGCCCCACGGCCCCCGTATGTTTGCTCTCAAACAACGAAACAAAAAAAGGCGACCAAAAAAAGTTCTTTCTGTCTCCGACGGCCCTAATGAGCGCATTTTTCGGGGGGGCCGTGCATCTCCTCTCCATCTTAATTACAATAAGTTGGTGCCATAATAGGATTGTCAGCCACCAAGGAGTGACAGCTTAAAAGAATCGCTTTCCAGTTGAAATGTGCCTTTGAGGGCCGATTTTACAGAGCTTTCTTGCTCCACTTTAATGCTCCATCCAATTCAGCCTGCCGCCTTTCAGGGTAGCCGGGATACAAATCCATGGCACCGCAGCTATCAGAGGCCCGAAATGAGCATAAAAAACCTGCATTACATTGTGCTTCTACTCTTATGTTCTCTCTCTCTTTCTCTCTCTCTCTCTCTCTCTCTCAGTCTCTCTGGCTCCTCATGTGCAGAAGGCCCTCTATAGCTCAGGGCGGCCCACTTTAATCTGCCAAGTGTTTGCGTTACCGGGATTCGTCATAGCGAAGTCTGCAGATCCATCGCCAGAGGCTAACCAGCTCTCCTCCAGCCCTGGCTTATCTCTCTCGCTCTCTCTCTCTCTCTCTCTCTCTCTCTCTCGTCTATCTCATCTCAGAAGCAATGTTGTGGTCTCGCTGTAGCTCGCCAAAGCCAGACACCCGGGGTCAGGGGTGATTGCATCAGTTTAGCGAGTTTAGCGTTTCTGTCAGACCGATTGTACCCAGCTCCCCGTGGTGTCCCTAGTGTCAACCACTGTGGCTGATTTCAGGCATGGCGACGTTGCCGTAGCTACGGTGTCTTGGAGGTGGTTACAGCGAACACTAGTGATAACCATCCGCCAGCATGCATGCTTTCATGTGTGATTTTAAGGCACACTCGTGCCCTACCCAGCCATACCACTGCTTCCAAAAGCTCCACACAAAAGGACCACATTTCACCATGTTCCATTGCCACCGCCCCCCCCACCCACCCTTCACTTCTCTCTTTGCCCTGCATTAAATAAACCAGAAACAAAGGCCACATTGGAGTCTGTGTGTCCCCGAGGAACCCCTTGTGAGTCGTTCTCACTGGTTCAGGAGCAGTCTGTGTCAAAGAAGTAGAAGAGGTGCAGAAGAAGAAGAGTTGGCGAATGAGAAACAACGTGTCCATCTGTCAGGTCCCATCTGGAAGGCAGCGGTACCTTCGTCAAAACCATGAGAGCATTTAGCAGGACACAGTATAACTAGGTAAGATGACCTATTGGTAGATCTTTGTGTTATCACAAATCTATATTTCCAAATTTCCATCATCAACTGCGATCGTAATTTTATCAGCATGTGCCTACGAATAAATATTTTACACGTGAACACAGTGGACCAGGACATGGATGGACGTCCATTTTGAAAGAGAGGGGAGAGGAGTCTAGGTATTCACCTCATTACGGCTTTCTAAGAAGGCTCCCCACTGTTTGATTGAATTAGCCCCCCACAACATTTTCATCAGGCTCAACAGGAACTCCGCGCGACCTGACATTTGTTTAAACAGTTTTAGTGCGTAATTTAGAAAATGACATTTAAAAGAAAACTTCTAAACGTCTTCTGCCAAAATACCACGCTACGAATTTTCCACTTACTACAACAACAACAGCAACAACAACAAGACCTCTCAGATCAGAAGTTCACCTCACCCAGCCCACCCCTGGCCGGGAGTCACCCTGTCCCCCCCCCCCACCCACCAACACCCAGGCCGAGAGACAGGTAGAGGTAGAGAGAGAGAGGGAGAGAGAGAGAGGGAGAGAGAGAGAGCGAGCGCGGGGGGACTCGTAAAAAATAATCAGACTTTATGAGGGCCTCCTTCCAGGGGTCGGCTGAGGGAGCCATTTTTGTGATGCTGTTTTTGCGGTGGTCTTAACGGGGAGCAGCAACAGGCCGTCCATACAAACGCTGCTCTCTCTGTCACTCAGTATTCCCCCATAAACAGACGACAATCCTTCAATAGTCCATCGTCAAGTGTTACCCTCTTTTTCTGTATTTGTATTCTGATATATTTTCTTTCACTTTAATTAATCTATTTAATGAATGATAAATTCATGTTTTGTTCCACATAGTGTCCATATATCGCTCTGTGTTTTTGTGCACACATTTTAGATAGATATCCTCTCAAATGCACCGTAAGTTCCCCGTCTTTTCAACCCCACTGCGGTCATTAGCATTTAAAATGGACTCCAAACACGCCGCGTTGGTAACAACAAAGAAGCACACAGAAAGGATCAAAAGAGATGGAGGGTCAAAACTTAAAGGAGAGACGTTCAAAGCGAAAGACGAAACGGAGGGGTAAACAAAGAGAGAAGCCGAAGAGAGAGAGAGAGAGAGAGAGAGAGAGAGAGAGAGAGAGGGAGAGATAGAGAGGGAGAGATAGAGAGAGGGAGAGAGAGAGAAAAGCTGAAGCGAAGCCAACCCCTCTTCAACCTCCCCCCGATAAACGCATTTTCAATTACATACACCAGCATACTGAAAGGCGAATTGAGTAGGTGGTGTAGGAGGAGAAGGTGGAGGTGGTTATGGGAGGCGTTATGAAAGAGAGAGAGAGAGAGAGAGAGAGAGAGAGAGAGAGAGACGGGGCTCCTGGCTAGTAGCAGCTCAGGCCACATCAACACCCCAAGCCTTGCACACAGTGCACGCCACACCGCCCGTGTGTCTGTGTGCCGTGGCTCTGGGCAGCCAGTCAGCCGTTTAACAGGGTCTGAGACCAGGAGCTGGACCAGACCCCGCCAGCGCTTTGATGGAACACCTGCAGTGAAACCAGACCTTTTACGAGCTGCCGCGGTGCAACCCGAGCCGGGGGCCAGGCGCAGGGTCGTCAGGGACGGCCTGGCAGGCTGCTGCAGCAGGCGGTGCAGTCTGGGCCCGGGGCTTAACGCACCATCGACAGAGATTATGATAATGCGTGAGTGTTCTGTCTGGGTTATACACGGCCATCAGAGTGAGTTGTAAACTGTAAAAAAGGGGAGGGGAGAGGGTGTAGCTTAGCGATCGAGGCAGTTAGCCATCGATAGCTTGTATATGAGGTCTAGCTCTTTGGATCTGCTTCACCATAACCATCTCTAACCCAATGCCCAGCAACCTAACACAACCAACTCTAAGCATGACAGTGACCTTCCTAAACTAAAACCGTAATAATTTGTGGTACAGCGATTACACCTCCATCTAAAGCCACCTCCACGGGTGTAAGGTTTAGTCTTCCCAGAACCCAGCATGGGTCCATCCAGTGACAGCGGTGGGCGGCCATCCATCACCTCCCATGGGAACGTGGGTATTTCCCCATTGTGTCCAGCCGCCACACCAGGCTGCAAGCAGCAGCCCGTTTGACCGCTAAACACAGCTTGTCATAGATGGGGGGTGTGGAGGGGTGTGGAGGGGAGGGGGGTCAATGATGAATTAGTCAGTATGGGCCAGCGTGGAGCTCTGTGGCTCTGTGTCGCGAGGGACACACTCTCACTCTCTCAGCACCGCGACCACACTGGTAATTGCCTGAATGAGTCAGTCGAGGTGGGTGGGTGGGTGGGTGGCTGGGTGGCTGGGTGGGCGGGCGAGGGCGTGGCGGGCGGGGTGGGGGAAATATCTCTCCGGGAATGCCTGACGTGTCTGGGCTCACGTGGCCAGAGCGATTTGGGGTGTATTCCCCGTGTTCATCAGGGTGGACGCGATTACAAGGGTCAAGCGTCCAGGAATGACGCTTGACCTACTGTTCAGCCCATCTATCTGCTGTTCAGCCCATCTATCTACTGTTCAGCCCCACCTATCTATGGTTGTCAGTGCGACCAGTTCATTGCCAATCAGATAGGATCTCCTTATATCACACTAGAGCAGGCTCCAGCACACTGTGTGTCTCAGTTTCCTCCATGGACCGCAAGAGTCCTGTTTCTCTTCAGCCTTGTAAAAGCTCACACCTTCCCACCTCCCGGCTCAACACAGTAGCGGTAGGAGCTAAGGTCCGTCTCTCAGCCCACCACATGTTCCCTATAGAGACCACCACCGCCGGCTAGCTAGCATTACCCAGGCTAACGAGCAGCATGCTGCTATTGCTGGCCCAGCCAGCTACCCTCACGTCGGGCCCCATTACGTGGCTGTGTGGAGGTGTGGGGCCAAGCCTAGGCTCCAGAGCTGGTCAGGGGCCGTGGTAGAGGGGTTCTGTTTGCGGTGTGTCTATGTGTGTGTATGTGCATGTGCGTGTGTGTGCGCCTTGGCATTTCCAGGCAACAGGGATAATGTGTGGTTCTGTGATTGGTGGGAAGGTGGTAGGGGAAAGTATGTGAACTCTGCTAGTGTGTGTGTGTGTGTGTGTGTGTGTGTGTGTGTGTCTAAATGTGAGTATGTATGAGAATGCATGTATACGTACATGCATACCACATACAGTGTGTGTGTGTGTGTGTGTGTGTGTGTGTGTGTGTGGTTGATCTGTTGATAGTTCAGATGGCTAGAGAGCTAGATGTTGCCAAGGTACTTTCCCTGCCCCTGTATTTATGTATTACACACACACACACACACACACACACACACACACACACATACACACAAACACACACATGTGTCTGTGTGTACACGCTTGTCAGAGTGGGTGTGTTCGGACTTATTAAACCACTGTGGTTACGCGTCGGGCGGCTGGCAGACCTGACAAATCATAGTGCAAATTCCTTATGCCTTTTCTCCGTCCCCCCTGTACAATCAGCGTCCTCCGAGCCGGCCAATCAGGGAGCGGTGCCGGAGGTTGAGGGGAGGCGGCTGTGGTCCTTAATGTGATTCTGGGGGCTGTTCTGACAGACGCCGGCTTTGCGCTCCTGAGGCCTGCAATTACACAGCACATAAACACCGAGCACTGCAGCTACGGCGGGCGTCACCGGCGGGCCCCTGGGACCATGGTCTGTCTACTGCCAGGGAGGCCCCTCTGCTGGGCACAGGGGGCCCCTGCTGGCAGGAGGGGAGGAGCCTGTGGGCGGCCAGAGGGATGTGACTCTGGGGAGGGAGAGAGGGAGAGAAAGAGAGAGAGAGAGAGAGAGAGAGAGAGAGAGAGAGAGAGAGAGAGAGAGATGGATAAAGAAAAAGATGGAGAGAGAGACACAAAGATAGAATGAGATTGATGGATAGACAGATGGATAGAGAGAGAGAGAGACAGGGCAATGAATGGAGAGAGAGGGAGAGATGGAAGGAGAGACAACCCCACCCAACCCCCACCCTTGCTGATTTTCACCCTCATGTCACCCAGAAGCAATTAAGCACCAGAGGAATTAGGGCCCCGGAAACAGCGTGTGTGTGTGTGTGCGCGTACACACCGCGGAAACAGTTGAGGAATGCAGACAGCATGCGACACCTGACTTCTGGTTATTCAGGGCAGCGGATTAGTCAACACAGCGGCCTTCAGGGGCCGCTCTCTGAGCGACTGGGGGGGTCGGTTGATACCAGGTTCTAGAATGGATGTCAGGCGAGATAAAAGGCTTCTAAAAGGGGGTGGGGGGGGGTCCAAGAGAGTCTGCTGTGATGAGATCATATTCAGACACCGGGCCGGCTCGTAAATGCACATTAGCGGCTGTTAGCCACATCCGTTCGACAGGAACACAGCACAGAGGGGAGAGCTGAGGTATTTTATATCGTAGCGAGGTGTGTGGAGCGGGGGGGGGGGGGGGGCAAGCATTGGGAAAGCATCTTCTTCAAATTACGAGTTGTTTAAAGTCGCCGGGCCAAGGTAATATCTGCGTGATCATCATCAAGTTGTGTGGCGGTGTGGCAATGATCCCTCATGTCTCCAACAGATTCTGTCGATCGTTTTAAAATCCAAACCCTTGAAAACCCCTAAAATGTACTCCCTCATTCTACCAGCCTCTTCTGATGGGAGTGTGTGTGTGTGTGTGTGTGTCGTGTGTCTGCGTGTGTGTATATGTGTGTGTGTTGCGTGTGTGTGTGTGTGTGTGTGTGTGTGTGTGTACAGTATATGTGTGTGCGTGTGAGTGAGCATGCACGTGTCAGTCTCTCCGTCTACCGAGTCTAGCCTCAGTAGACTGCATTGAGCCGGCACACACAGACACACACGCATACACCGACACACACCGACACACACACACACACACACACACATTACGATTTGGTAAATCAGACATGGAGACACAGGCCCATAAATCATTATCAAAGATGAAGTTGTGCGCATGAAGGCAAGAAACGCAGAGAAGATGTGGAAAAAGACATATTCTACCATCTTCCTGCGCTGTCCTGGACACACCAAGCCAGGTAACCCCCCCCCCACACACCCTCCTCTGTGTGTGTGTGTGCACGCATGTCTGCGCGTGTGTGTTTTCTAGTGGCGCACATCATTTGGCTACACGTGGAGACAATCACCGTCTAATGTTTACCAGAGCGACCGCAATTCAATTGTTAGCATTAATGTTTTTTTTCCCTGTTTTTCTTTGTTTCCCCTTCCCTTCCTGAAGCTCATAGAGGCGGCGTGCGTTGGAGCGGAGCGGAGATGCGTGGCAGACATGAGGACGCGGGGAGCGTGAGGGTATTTAGTCCGCCCGGCCAGGACACTTGAGACGCCACGCTCGTCCGTTTAGCCGAGCGTTTAGCCGCAACAATATGGAGGACGGCGCAGCGGGTTAATTGCTCCGTAAGACAGGGCTACCGGGGTCTCGGGCTGGCCGACGCTGCTTCCGGACATTAAATCATGTTCCACACGCGCTGCATAGCTCTGCAGCACGCAGACGGCGCTGTTGACACAAGTTGCGCTCAAAGACAACTCTGTTCAACTGGAGGAATTTTCACAGCTGTGTGCTTGTGTGTGGTGTGTGTGTGTGTGTGTGTGTATGTGGGAAAGGGAGAGTTTGCACACAGGCACACACACACACACACATGTGCAAATATGCACACAGACACAAGAACACGTACACACTTATAGGCACTTGAATACATATAGGCCCTACACACACACACACACAACACACACACACACAC
>PIJE02000279.1:54502-63520 GCA_002895965.2 Coryphaenoides rupestris | reverse complement strand
GTCATTTGCGTACAGGGGGGAGCGAGGACCCATCTAGTCCGATCAGCTATACGACGACCAACCAACCATGGCGTCACCGCCATGGCCGCACGCCCCCCAAACACACACACGTGTGTGTGTGTGTGTGTGACCCACCTTTAAGCTTTTCAACTCTTGGACCCCTGCTGCAGCAAAAGCGCTCCAGGGGCTCCAAATAGCAACACACAGCGTTCACACCGCAATTTCTTCAGAAATTGCCTTTTCTAGTAGTACTTAACATTGCTTAGCATATTGTCTGTTCTTAGATGTTGGTAATGGTCTTACCTTGGCTATTTTGCAGGCAACCTAGCAATTATGAAACTCATTCTATTCTATCCTCACAACTATGAATGCTTGAAACCGGCTCTATACATGTCTTTATGGACCACAGTGATATATTGCTGTCTCCTTCAACAAATGTACTCTTTGTAAGTCACTTTGCATAGAAAGCGTCTGCCAAATGCCTTAAATCTAAATGTAAATGTGAATGTAATGGGCCTGTGTTTTTGCTTCACAGTTTAATCGCGTAATGATTAGAATACGTTTTTCTATCATGTTAATAATATGCATGATGAATATATTCATTTGGCGTCTAAAATCTATTTCTCAGAAAACGCTTAGATTTTTTTGTTAAGGGAAGCAAAATAACGATTAAAATACGGATATAAATCATGTGTGCAGATTTCACATCTTGATTTTGTCAATGTTTAAGATGGTAAACAAATAATGTTTGAGCATTTTCCGATTAAGGAAAAAGTTCAGAAAGCTAAGAGGGTTTCATAACTTACATAAAAAATATATACACATATATATATATATATATATATTTTAAAAGCGTTTAGAGATTTAAATGCCTCTAGTGTTGGTATTTATTTTATTTAATGATCTTTTTCCAGGCGGCTGGTAGAGCGAGCGGGCTCCAACTGAGTGGCAGGTGTGTGTGTGTTTGAATAAGGGTGTGTGGCGAGGGGCGTGGCTATGGCGTCACCGCCATAGCCACGCCCCTTCACACACAGAAGGTGCGTGGCTATGGCGTCACCGCCATAGCCACTTCTGGGGGGGCTCGAGAATGTTCTAGAACGTTCAATTCTGCTTGAAACAGAGTGGCTGGACTCCTGTGACTCCGACGCTCATAAATCCAAAAGTATAAGTCCGTTTGTTTCCATAGTTACATATATGTGACAGTGGCGGATACAGAAAGTGGCTGATGGGTAGGCGTGGAAAAATCTGGGTGGGCCTGAGTGAAGCTCATCACCGCATGTTTTCTTCAACAGGCTTAGACATTTACAATACAATACAATGTGTGTGTGTGTGTGTGTGTGTCCCTGCGTATGGATGTGTGAACTACTGTAACTACGGAAATGTCGCGCTGCGTCAGCCCGTGAAGAAAGCACGCTACGATGTGTTTCACATCTCTAAAGACACACACTATGAAACACATGACAATGAAACATGAAAGTTTGTATCCAAATCTGGATCCAGGCAGGCAGCACTTAATTTTAGCAACAAATGTAACAGAATTGTTTCAACAAATGTAAAAAAACAGAAGCGGCGCTCCCACTTCTAAAAGTAGTTTAATTTTGGTCACGCAGAAAAATGAATTCTGTTGCTTATTTGAAAATTTTAAATTAAATAATCTCTGCAGTTGCAGGCAGTTGCAGCATAGATAATTAGGAAACGTCAAGGAAAGAGTTGATCGTGGCATTTACACTGCTGTAATAATTATAATTTTATAAAATCACAACACCAATTGGCTTGGCGATGGCGCTTCTAGTGTTACGGCTACGGCGGCAGAGGGGAGCGAGTCAAGTTTTCTCAGGCGCGAGAAGTTCTCGCAGCCGTCTCCGCAGCCGTCGATGCTTAAAGTCCCTAACGAACATAGCAACGGGCCGATGGAGACAATCACATCCAGCGTTGTCTCCAGTTGGTTTCAATGGCATCTCCACACTTTTTTGAGATTATTAATACAGAATTCTAACGATTCCCCAAGACAAAACAATTCACGACTGATATGTGACCGTCACAAGTTTAGCTACATTTTGATGTGTAAATTACGTATGTGGAGTTAATATTGTGGGCGGGATGGTAGTTTAAAAATGGCGTGGACTGCAGACCCAGATGTCCTTATTTCAGCCAGCTTCAAATTGAATGTGGAAAAACTGGCATGCGTTGATGCGTTGTTTTTCTTCAACAACAAGCACTATCAACATTCAGAAATGCTAATTACAATGTTAATAGCTTGATTTTAAACAGAGCCTAATATACAAGCCTAATATACGAGTTTGTATATACGAGTATATACAAAAGAAAACTCCTATGCTAATACTACAAACGGATACAAGCCGAGACAGCCTGCATATTCACACTGGCCTCGGTCCAGCCTCTGGCCCTTAATGCCCATGTCAGAGCAGCAGAGAGGCTTGGCCAGTGATGGATGATCCATCTCATCGTAGCCTCAGATACCTGCCATGGCTCATGGGGGACAATAACACTGGGCCGGGCCAGAACTAACTTAATTCTTGTCATACGCCCCTTTGCAAGGTATGGGAAAAATAGGCCGGAATGGCCGGTTTGGGAGATGAGAGAAGTGGGCTTTGAATGGAGGCAAGAGGAGAAAGGGTCTAAAAGGGGAAAGCAGGCCGGTCAATGGGAAGGGGGCAGGAGAGACTGAATGTTCCACTCCCTGCTCCGGCGGTGTTGATATTTTCCTCAATGGCCTTCTCTAAAGTGAGCGATTTAAGCCAACCCGACACACTAAATTTGCCTTTTGTGTTTGCGAAGAGGCCCCTAGCTGTCGAGATGCAAGGTGAGGAGGCACTGGGGGGCAGATGGAACCTGCTTGTCACCTCAATGGTCTCCTTTCTCCCTCCCTTCTCCTGTGTGGGTGCCCTCACTGGCCCCGCCCCGCCCACCGCCACCATTCACCGGGGGCTTCAGTGGGAACGTCCAGGGACCCCGCGCTTTGGATCGGCCCCTCATAATGAGCCCCTATGGCTGTCTTGAATGTGGCGCCATTGTTCCGCCAGGGGCCATTAAACCACCTCCAGGGCAAACAAGAGCGTCCCTCTTCCTTTATTGGGCCTGAGGAGCCAACAAAGAGAGGAGTCATTGAGACACAGAGGGGCCGGCCTTTGTTTGGTGTCCTTTTTGCAGCTCCTCAATGCCGGGGCTGGGAAGGGGAGGCTCCTGTTTGGTCTGTGGCACTCCTCATATCACCGCAATCCCTTGTTGGCCAAAGCGGAGATGTGAACTTAATTGACTTGAGTGGCCCCACAGTCCGCTGCAGTGCGAATAACCTGAGCGCAGGAACAGGGCCAGCATTGTGCGGTCCAAGTGTTCCACGGCTTCCCCGGGCCGCGCTGAAAAAAGGCGAGGAAAGGTCGAGGGCCCACCCCTGGTCCCCAGCTGATCAAACCCTGGAGGATTTCAGACCCGAGCATTACCTAAAACGATCTGCGCTCAGACAAGCAAAACGACAAAGCAACAGCACCTATAGTTTACAGAGGATTAAAGGCTGATGTAGTCTTCTGATATGACAGTGATTAAGATGTTTGGATGGCCATTGCCACTGCTCTGCTACTACTCCTCACCAACAGCAACAACAACAACACACGTGTGTAGAGGACATGATGTTGACTAGGAGTGACAGCCTGAGGCCAACTGCACCATCTTTCAGCACTGAGTAGAGCCCTGATTTCAGCCTTCAGATTCAGGGCAGCGAAGGCGGACATTACACCACAGGCAGGTGCAATGCTTTGTCCTCCTGAGGAGAGGTTAAGGAGAGGAGTCGGGGGCCCTCCCTGGGTGCCGCTGACTGGCCCTCCGCCACCATGTCATCCATCCAGGGGCCTAATCAAGTTATCATATCAACAAATCTCTCATCAGGGGCCCTGCGCCTGACACCACCAGAATGCCGCTCGGAGGGGGACGACAAATTTGTAGCAGCAGGACGCCGAGGCCCGGCGGAGGGCCGGAGGGCTAGGAGGCCCTGAAAGGTACCTGCAGCCCCCCGGGTCATGCTCCCCTCTGGGGGAACCACGCTCACGCTGGGCACCACGCTGGGAAAGTTATTCGATTAGCCCACGTTGCTAAGTGGGCAGCCTTATTCTGCAGCCCGGCTAACCTCCCACTGGGAAAACAGCTCCAGTTACTATGGGAAGAGACAGAGAAGAGACTTGGAGGCATCTCAGAGGCCAGGGCACTCACTATAATAATCACAGTAGGGTCCGCTATAAAGAGATGTATAGGGATGGTAGACAGTTGCTTTTATGATATGTTTGATGTGTTCATTTGTACTCTTAGAACTCGGAACAAGATTGTATTGCCATAGTCTGTGATGGCATTTGTCTAAATGAAAAAAAAAAGTAAAGGAAAAAATTAAGTATTACATAAAATACACACACGCCTACACAGACCTTTCTCTCCTCAACAGACACAGAGCTCAGACTTTCACTCCCTCACAAACGCATCGTAGGTATGAGGTCAAAAAAGTTGACTTGCATACGTGTTCATGCCTCCTCGTTTGTGCATGGGTGTGTATGTGTGTGCATCCTGTTTGTGTGTGTATATGTGTGTGCGTGTGTTTGTGCATTGATGTGCGTGTGTGTGATTGTGCATGGATGTGTGTGCCTGAGGGTGTGTGTGTGTGCGTGCGTGCGTGCGTCCGTCCGTGTGTGTGTGTGTGTGTGTGTGTGCGTATGTGCCTGTGTTGTCTGTGTGTGCCTGTGTGTGTGCTTGTGCAAGGGTGTGTGTGCCCGAGGCTGTGTGTGTGTATGTATGTGTGTGTGTGTGTGTGTGCGTGCGTGCGTGCGTGTGTGTGTGTGTGCGTGCTTGTTTCCCGGGGCGTTGTAGGGTCTCCAGAGTTGACCTGTCACTCCAGCGCTACCTGCTGTTCGGCCACAATGGCTCCCCTCTGCGTGCCGAGTCAGCAAGAAAAGCTCTCCAGTGGCTCCCGCTGCAGCAGAGGACCCTCGTCTATCCTCCATGACCGCTCTGTCAGCCATGAATACCATTTACACCACGGGAAGCCTTTTCTCTGCTCCCATCCTCCCATCCTCCCATCCTCCCATCCTCCCATCCTCACACCACCACCACCACACCACCACCACCACCACCACATCATCCATCTCCTCTCTTCTATCTCTTTCGCTCTCTCTCTATCATTCTCTCTCTCTGTCTTCCTCCCACTCTCCATCCCTCTCTCTCCACCTCTCTCCATCCCCCTCTCTCTCTTGCTCTCTCTCTCTTCACCCCACTCTCCATCTTCTCTCTCATCCTCTTCTCTCTCTCCATCTCTCCACCCCCCCCTCTCTCTCTCTCTCTCTCTCTCTCTCTTTCCATCTTTCTCTCCTCTCTCTCCATTTCTCCCTCTCTCGATTATTCTCTCTCTGTCGCTCTCATTCTCTCGCTCTCTCTCTCCATCTCTCTATCATGCTCTCTCTCCCCCCATCTCTCTATCATGCTCATCTCTCTATCTCCCTCTCTCTCTCCATCTCTCTACCATCCTCTCTATCCCCCCCCCCCCCCCCTCTCTCTCTCTCTCTCTCCCTCTGCATGTTAAATCACGGGGGAGATGCTCCTTAAGCATTGCAAATTGATTACTGCCCAGGACATTTATTACACGACGGCAGGGGGTAAGGATGGGGAGGGGTGTGTGTGTGTGTGTGTGTGGGGGGGGGGGGTGCGTGAGAGAAAGAGAGAGAGCGTGTGAGAGTGGGATGTCCACGGGTGAAGGAATGCCGGCCCGTTCTTTGGGGGGTCATCATGGTGACGATCACACACTCCATCAGCATCATGAGGGGAACCACGTCCACCGCACAGATGTTTATGGAGAAAAAAAATACGAGGTTTCCCTTTGGATCGTTTGTTAAGACACCGTCCTTCGTGTCACGTGGAATCAATTTATGAGGTTCTGTGGCGGCAGCGTCGAGGTGTATCGTCGGCCCTGAAGTGCTTACGCTCACGAGTGATTTCTGTTGCGTCTCTGTGTGTGTATGTATACAATTGATTGCCAAAGCCGCCAAAAGTGTGTCCCTAAACAAAAAATACCACACGTACAGTATATTATTCCATATTCCGTATAAGCTATCCCATTAAATATATACTATAACAGTCCCTGGGTGATTATGTCAACTAACATTGGACTCACTCTATAACATGCAACATGACAACATTTTTCTACACTCCCTAAATTATACATATTATGCCGCAGGGAGGTGAAATCTTCATTCATCCACCCATTGATTTATTCGTTCATTTGTTAATTCGTTCATTCATTCATTCATTCATTCATTCATTCATTCATTCATTCCCCAACAGCTGATGTGCTCACAGAGACTCGCAAATCATTGATTGTGCTCTGGTGTGCGTGTGTGCACACCAGTATGTCTGTGCAGTGCACACACAAACATGTACATGCACATGTTTCTGTGTGTGCATACGCAGTGTGTGTGCACGATCTACATAAACCTAAGCTGTTATCGGCAAGCATTCAGCATGCAGACACACAACGGTCTGCACGCCACATGCAGCCCACAGCCAAGACTCCTGACAACAAGTGGTACTATGTGTGGACTCCTTCTCGCGCATACACACACATACACTTGCACGTGCACACACACACGCGCACACAGCCCTCCCATATGCGCAGCAGAACACACTCCCTCCCGCGTCCCCACCAATCACATTCTGCCTGACACCAGGGGGAAGCTCCAGGGAGAGTGGAACATATTTCTCGGAGGGGGCCGCTGGTGGCAGGCTCCTTTGTGCTCCATTTTAATCTGAGCCGCGGCATCATCCGGACAGACAAAAGGGCTCGAGGGCAGGCGCCCCGTCTTCAGTGCCCCCACACGGCTCTCCACACGGGTCTCCGTGAAAAACGTCCAGAAGCACCAGCAGCAGCAGCAGCAGCAGCAGCAGCAGCAACACCACAGGGTGAGGTCTAGCGTGCTTGTCTGTGCCCAGGAGGAAAGGTCAGGCACTGGCTGCCTGGTGGGGGGGTGGCGGGGGGACGCACGCTGAGACCCACGCCACGCCAGAGGCCACCACCGCCGCTGCTGCTGCTGCTGCTGCTGCTGCTGGGGCCTCCATCCGACGCGGGATGTATTTAAAAGACATGGCGGGTGGCGGAGCGAGGAGGTGCACAATGAACACCTTCAGAACCCTCCTCATTCAGACCCAGCTAGAGCCCGGGAGGCACAGGGTTGTGTCCCTTTGGATGGGGCAAGGACCGCTGCTGGGTCCCCCGACCCACCAACCCCCCTTACCCCCCTGACTGTCTGGGTCATCATCTTCATCTGCTCTGCTTTGCTTCTCCTCTTCACTTTGTGTTGAAGGTAAAGAAATAAAAAAGATGCTGAGCTCTGCGGATTCCTCAGCGACACCCCTTGAACAAGATGGGTGGGGGGGGTGGGTGGTGGTTGAGAAAGAGGTAGAGAGATAGAGAGAGAGAGAGTTGGGGAGGAGAGGGGAAGGGAGGGGAGAGGGGGTGAGGGTGACGGTGGTATTCAGCCGTCGCTCCATCAACACACAACACTGTCCTCCACACCCAGGTCAAGATGCTAGCGCCGCTCCGCTAATAGCCCGCATCAGCAGAAAAACAAAGGGAACTTGACAATTATTAGTCCTAAAGGCAGCCGGGGCTGATGGGAAGGTAGCATTGTTGGCGCCAGTGAGGAGCAGTAGGGGGGCAGCTGTGGGCCATCTGAGGAGCAGTGTACACGCCTCAAATGATTAACCAGGAAGAACTATTAATCTTGACCAATGACAATGCCTTAAACGGCTGGAACTGACCAGTCATTAAAGGGTGACATGTACTTTTAAAGAGGGCCTCACAGCTGTGAACATGTCGGGGAAACAAGCAGGGGAGGAGGAGCTTCGGTGGTTTAACTACAATGCCGCTTGACGAGATGACTCACTTCTGCTAAACACATCGCTGAATGAATTACAATTTAATGGTTGGAAGGGGTTGGGAGAGGGAGAGACTTTACACAATGATGGTCTTTTGGTCTTTTGTGCTTCACCTCTGTTGGGGCGTTCCATATTTCTGTAAAGTTTGTCTCTTTAAATAAATGGATTGCATTTTATATAGAGCGTTTATCCAGCGCTATATCGTTATATAAAGCGCTTTATAGTTGCCTGACATTCACCCATTGATACATCGACGGCGGTGCCAACCGTGCAAGGTAACAACAAACAACACAAATACAGGCTAGGCTGGCAAGAGTACGACCAGCATTTCATTTTCCACAGTGAAAGCACACACACACACACACACGCACACGCTCACACACACACACATACACACACACACACACACACACACGCACACACACACACACACACACACATGCGACAGACAAAGACGTTTTTGTTGTTAATATGTGGCTGGCTGGCCATAATCTATCTCTAAATTGTCTATATAGATATATGAAATATTATAATAAGATGTGACAAAAGATAATGATCCAATATCTCCAAGAACTCTCCAAGAACATTAAACTACTCCTTAAGCTCTCGACGTCAATTATGTGTCAAGAAAATGGAATTCTATTGTCTTCAATGTTAGCAACACAAACCAGCAGGAAGATGCTGTTAAACACACCTCTGTGTATCTGACTTGGGTGGTTCCATCACCCCTTCAGACCCCCGGGCAATAGACTTCGGGTGGAGAAATAGATCAAGAAGAAGGTATGAGCTAAACTGGATCTGACTGGGGAGGGAAGCATGCTTGAGAGAGTAGGCAAGGTGAGGGGGGTGAGAGCAGAAAGATCTGATAGATAGACAACAACCAGGGAGATAAGAACCTTAGTGGTACCAGCATGAGGGCATGGAATACACACACACACGCACGCACGCACGCACACACGCACGCACGCACTCACGCACACACGCACACAGACACTCACACACATATGCGCAGGAACGCTCACTCACCCACACCCCTAACCCTACAACTTAAGAACGGAGAATGACTGCACTGTATCACAGTCAATAAAAACA
>PIJE02000279.1:44502-49502 GCA_002895965.2 Coryphaenoides rupestris | reverse complement strand
TGGGGTGCGGGGACGAGGGGTCCTATAGGTCTTACGGTTACACTGACCGATATCTCAAGACTCATTGCCGCCGATAGACATTGTGGTGGCGGCGGTGGTGGTGGTGGTGCTGATGGTAGGGTGGGGGGGGGGGGGTTCAGGGCGGTGGGGCGACGCGGGGAAGCCACCCTGTGACAAAAAGTGGACAAAAGTGTCGGTTTACAGGGCGGAGGTGGGGAGTGCTCGTTTTTTTGGGGTTTTTTCTGTGGGCGGCCATCGAAAACGGGGGGAAGCGTTCCCAACAAAGGGCTTTGTCTCGGGGCGTCTTTTAACGAGAGGCCTGTGAAAGAGAGTTCCCCGTACGTGTGGATCCCCATCAAGCCCAGCCATCCACCGCAGGAGAGAGAGACCGGGGTACTTTAACAGAAGGAATGCATGGCGACGTGTTTTTACTGTTCCTCCTCCTCCTCCTACGCATTGAGGAGGCAGCGGCAGCGGGAGCCGGGAGGAGGACGCGTCCCCCTTTGTGCCGGCCGGTGGCGGCGGTGGCGGCGGTGGCGGCGGTGGTGGCTGGGGGGGTGGGCGGGGGGGCGGGGGGCACAATGGACGCGGGCGTGCGGAGCGCAGGAATGTCCCCTACTACTGTAGACACTCTCGGAAGTCGGGGTGGCGAGTACCAGTCTGTCTGTCCCTTTGTCCCCGTGTCAGTGTGTGTCCATTTCCCTGACAGACAGGACTGTGGGAAAATTGGCCTTACGAGCGCCGTCCTTTGTTTCCCCCCGCCCCTGCCCCCAAACCACCCCCCGACCACCACCACCCTCCTCCTCCTCCGATTATTTCTCCTGGCCGGGCGACCAGTCGGAGGAGGAGAGAAGAGAACCGTGGATGAGACAAATTCAATCGGCGGCGACGGCGGGGCCCCGGCTCCTCGCACACATGAATCACTTCTCATTAGCTTCAAGCTGGCACGGCCCCGCTGGCTCGGCCCGCTCTCTGAGACCGCACAATCACCCGCGGATCTGCCTCCCCATTGAAGAGCGGTCACCGCCGCTGTTCCTGCTGGGATCCGCCCGGCGAGGCCCTCGTAGGCCCACTGTCAGGCCTCAGCGCCTCACTGTCATCACGGCCAGAGCCGCAATGGACCCTGACTGTTATTAATATCGGAGCCCGGTGTTAGCGAGCGAGCTAGCTGGCTAGCGACACGCACGCACGCACACACACTCAAACACAAGGTCTAACCATAAAATATGTTAATCAAATTGGGCCCCCAGGGGCCCCTCAAAGAGAGCTTTAACACAAATTGAATATTACTGATGGCTTCAGAGCAGGGGCGGCCCTCAAAGGGGGGAGGCCCTAACCCTGTTAGTCACACGGGCCAGGGTTCAATGACGGTGCATATTTCCAGTCACTGTCAATTACCCTGACACCGTCTGTGGAGGTTCGCAGGCAGCCGGCTCCTCAGGGGAAATAAAAAAGGGGGTAACTTTCGGAAACCGGAGGCAGGTTCTGTGCAGCACATGTGGGGACCCCAGAGGGAGATCTCTAGGAGGTGGGGAGGTGGGTGTGTGTGTGTGTGTGTGTGTGTGTGTGTGTGTGTGTGTGTGTGTGTGTGTGCAGTTGTCATTTCAACCTCAGCTTCTTATACGGCCGTGTAGATCCCGCTGAAACTGGGTTCTTTTTTGGGGGGGGGGAGTGGGGTGGGGGCAAATACTGCCAGGTTAGCTGATTGTATTTGTCAGGCCAGCCGGATGCCACATGCTAATCACGCTTAATGCCCGGGCCGAGCGCAGAGAGGGGAACCAACACGCCAGATTTAGATTACAGGACCGGGCAGGCAAATAATCTGGTCACGAGAGAACGTCAGCGACGACGGGTGACGATGCTACGGGGGTAATTACGACAACTTGTTGCCAGAGACATCTTCCACATTATAAGCCTGTGGAAAATATGTCTATCTGGAGGAGGAGGAGGAGGAGGCCAGCCGTCTGCAGGGGGCCAATTAAGCGCTGGATGAATAGAAAGAAGAGGAGAAGAGATGACGTCGAATCATGAGTCAAATAGAAGAGGATGTGCCGGAGGGCTTAACCATTTAGGATAATCCTGATATCGGTGTTAGAGCAGCTGTGAGGAGAAAACACTTTTCTCTACACTTATTGATGAATTTATTTATATCTAATATAGACGAGACAAATATACTTGAGGATTCTTCATTTGACAAATGAACTCATATCCAGAATAATCCATCATTATTAAAGGCAGCTCAAAGTCACACTCAATTCAAAGCTACTCCGACCAGGAGATGTAATAATGATGCTAGTTATTTGAAAGATAAACACGTCAGATTTCAATTGTTGCAGCAGACGACCGTAAACGACAATGGACTTGTTCATCTCAGACATGGCAGCTGTTGTATTTCTGAAGTCTCTGCTGACCAATAGAGCTGTTTTACAGCTCCTATCTGGACTTCATATCAGCCCCGGGTTTTACAGACAAACCTGGTTTTAAATCTGATTGGCTGAGGGCAAGACTGCTTGTTTATGCGTTCTCTCTCTCTCTCTCTCTCTCTCTCTCTCTCTCTCTCTCTCTCTCTCTCTCTCTCTGTTTCTCTCTCTCTCTCTTGCTCTCTCCTCGTCCGCCAGATTGGTCATGGCCATGATGCAAACAGGAGCTGAGGCTACAGCATCTTCTGGGAGCGTATGAAAACACACACCAAACACACACACACATGCACACAGGATAACACACAACTCAGCCCTGTCAACACCTACACTATGAGGTTCACCAGGACTCTCTCTCTCGCTTACACAACCATACACAGACACACACACAGACACACACACACACACACACACACACACACACACACACACACACGGGCACATGGGCACACAAACACACACACACACACACACACACACACACACACACACACACACACACACATACACACACACACACGCACACACTCAAGCGTGCATAAAGAAAATACAATCTCTTTCTCTCACTCACACACACAAGCTCACTCAGTTGGCATGGCATCTGTAAAACACACACACACACACACACACACACACTTATCTAGCTGGCCAGCTCCACCGTGGCTCCTCTCCCACCTCAGGCAGTGAAGACGAAGAAGAGCAGACAAGAGAGGAAGAGGAGGAGGAGGAGGAGGAGGAGGATTAGCCGTGGGTCGGCTGGACCCGTGTGGTGGTTGAGACCGGTTTAAAGTGTACATACTCAGCGTGAGGAGGTGGGATAATTCCATTTGGTGTGTGTCTCTGTCAGCCATGATGCAACGCAGCGTCTGTGGTGAGGGAATCAAACACGTGGGCTGGGTGGACGTCGAGAAGCAGAGCCCAGCACCCAGAGGAACCGAAGGGTGGTCCTGCCTGAGCGGGGTGACACACGATGAATTAACGGGAGAACATTGTTTTAAAACGAAACAACCTGTAACTTTGGGGTAATGTGCCGGGGGGAAAAAAACATTGGTTTAAGCACAAAAGTTCTTTCCATTTTGGAAATTCGAGGAAAAATAAGAAAAACAGTAACCCTGTAACATAATGGCTATTCCATCATTTATCTCATTTTTAATGTTAGATTTGACCAAGTTAACCTGAAATACGCGAACACACACAAACACATAATATTATCAGGTCAGCAGTGCTTTCCCTAATGCAATGAGATTAATAATGACAAATGAAATATCAAATGAAATGACTTCAATGAAATGACGTCAATGAAATGATGTCAATGAAATGACGTCAATGAAATTACATAAATTAAATGACGTCTGTAAAATGAAAACAATCTTTTTTTTTGTCAGAACAAACAGCTTATGAGCCGGGACAGTTTTCTGGAGAAGAACAATGAGACCGGCTGCGGTCCAGGTGACACTCATTCATTGCATTTCCAGAAACCTCCGCAAACCGTGTGTGTGAGTCATGTGTGTGTGTGAGGAAACTTCTTGGGAATCACTCAAACGGACTTGTGTTTACGCGTTCTACGACGACAATGGCGGTGAGTGTACACAGCACCATCTGAGTTCATCTTTCACTGGAAACGAAAAAGAAAAAAAGTCATTGTAATTGAAGCTTTCGAGCAGGTTTCACCCCGGAGGAGAACGTCTGCAACACAGAGAGAGCACACCGTAACAACCCGCGAACAGCCGTCAAGAATCCATCAATCACGCGCTGGCTGTCTGTCCACGTCTTCCTGTTTCCCGCTGTGCCTCCGTGCGCCGCCTCGGTGTTAGCATTACATCATCATCATCACCACCACCACCACCAGCAGCACCGCCATCATCATCTCGCCATCACCGGCCAACGCGTTCGCTTCTCACAACATCAAACACATTCTGCCCCCCCCCCCCACCACCCCTTCCTCCCCCCCACCCCTTCCTTGCACGACGGGTGTAAAAACAGGCTGGACATCCGGAACAGTTTGATGTATGCAAGGGGTCACGCACACACACACACACACACACACACACACACACACACACACACGTACACACAAAGCTGGCTTCTCTTTTCCCCTTCATCTTGCGGGGGCCGGTGGTCCCAGCGGAGGGCCCGTTAAAGGCAGGAAAGCGGGGAGCGCCACGCGAGAGCCGTGCTCGTAGATCACCCCGCCAGATGATGTGTGAGGAGGAGGAGGAGGGGGGGGGGGGGGGGGGGGGTGGTGAGCAGCGGCCGCTGGTGAGCCTCTGCAGGCTCCCTTAATTGATCTCAGCCCAGCAGGCACTGCCACACACACACACACACACGCACAAGCAGGCCCCCACGTGGGCATGCAGTTCACACTCATATACAAACACACACACACGCACACACACGAATGCACACCCACCCACACACACACACACCCACACACCCACACACAAGCTCACAAATATTGACAGACACGTGTGTGCACATAAACAGGCACATACACACATGACATGTGAGTGCATGTATACACACACACACACATACGCACATGGAGTGCACTACACATGCTCATAAAGAGGTATGGCACACACT
>PIJE02000279.1:27002-42002 GCA_002895965.2 Coryphaenoides rupestris | reverse complement strand
ACACGCAGCAATCGTCAATGGAGTCCGCAGCGCACAACGTAGCCCATAGACAACACATTCGCTGGGGGGGCCGGGGGTCCGGTGGGGCCGGGGTGCCGGGTGGGCCGGGGGTCCGGTCCATTATCGGCGCACATGGAAAACGCTGGCAGCAATCAGCTGGTACTCTGAGTGTTTGATGTGCAGCACGGCCTCGGGTCAGGGAGAGGGCGAGGGAATATGCGCTCTCAAACCACACAGGACACCTCCCCTCGCCTCCCTACCCGCCCCACCCCCGCTACGACCCTCTGATCTCCAATCAGATTAGCCCGTCGGCCCAATTACATCCAATCACAGCCAATTAGGAGCAATTATAGCCAATCAGAAGGCTCGGGAGATTGATCGCAGCGAGAGATGGGGCCGCGGGCTGTCACATTCGAGACACCGCGACACTCATCATCCCCCTCTGTTATTTTTTTCGTGTTTGCTCTTTCGATCCCCATGTGTCTCCTGGTGACATTGTCCTGATGTCCTTAGTGGAGGCTGAAGGAGGAGGCTTGGACGTTGAAAAACACCCCGAGACTTACCCTGGACATATGCTCCATGCAGCATTGGATTCTCTTCTCTTTTAATTCCCCTCAAGACCTTTACGTTCGTGTTAGTGTTAGCGTTATCTGTAATGTTTGTGTGTGTGTTAGATCAAAGCACGCTTCCGCATTAATTGTGCGATTTTCCGCAAGATAGCAATGCTATCACTCGTAGTTGTTTTGAAAAGAATCTTGCGAGGGAATTGTGCATATATGGGAACATGGTATGAGTTTATTGCAATATAAGATACTCATCTGGCACTTACTTACTGGGTTGCTGTCTTGAATTGAATTTGCTCATTCTTGGCTGACTTCTTTTCTACCTGATGTTGCGGTGATGTGTCATGTGATCGGGGCGTCGCGAAAGAAATCGTCGCCGCGTCTCAAGCTGAACACACCTTCAAGTAACAGTGAACCTCAATTGGCCCTGAAAATGTCACGTCTTTGCCTCGACAGAGAAATTCTGCACGTCTGTTTATTTGCTTTCCTCTTTTTGCTTTTACACTTCACAGTTTCACAGATATTCTGTAGCTCTGGGAACGCGAACTCAAAATGAACAAAAACCTCGACCCTGTCACGGTTTACACTTTGCCAAGAAAACTACAATCACTCGTCGCCCCGTCTCAACATTCGATGAGTTTGACGGTCAGCAGTTTCCCTGTGACACGACCCCCCCCCCCCCCCCCCCCCCCCTTGTTCACCGAGGATCTGGATCATAAACCTCCAATGAGGGGGGGGAGAGCAAAACGCCTGCTTTTATTCACCATTCATTCAAGATATTGAAGTTCGTTCATTAAAATATCAAGTTATCGTGTCGGGTCGGCTTTGTTTTGCACGGGTCCGTATCCATATCCATATATAGAGGAGAGAGTGTCCGTTTTCCCACCAAAAGTTCACGCCCTCAAGCCTGGACCTGCAGCGCTGGGGACGCCCGTGGCCCCGTACTGCTGCCTGGCGGCCTTGGGTTTCTCACGGGCGGCGTGGCCGGTGTTTGACTTGGGGCCGGGACGACGGGGCTCGCGCCGGACACATATTTCCATCGTCGAGACGTTGCACAGACCGCAGAGCTAGAGAGAGAGAGAGAGAGAGAGAGAGAGAGAGAGAGAGAGAGAGAGAGAGAGAGAGAGAGAGAGAAAGGGCGAGAGAGACGACGAAAAGTAAAGCAGGTTCTCGCGTTCCGGTTCCGCGGGGGGTGCTTGTCCGTCAAGGCGCACACAGCGACCCTCCTGTCCATCAAGATGTTGAACTTACCACCACCTCCTGTCCACCAGCACCCCTCACCCCTCCCCCTCCCCCCACGCCCCCCCCACCCCCACCCCCCACGCCCCCACCTTCCCACTCCCCCTTTGTTATCGTTGAGTCTATTGAGTCCCGTTGAAAGCGCATGCCTCTCTCTCTCTCTCCCTCCTCTCTCTCTCTCTCTCCCCAGCTCTTTCTATATCGCCCTCGCTCCATCTCCCTCCATCATTCTGTTTTCCATCACCGCAGACTGATTGATTGTTATCATTTTGATTAAAATCTCTCCTCAGATATTCGGGGGTCTTTAATGGCTGACAGAGAGCAATGAGGCCCCGGCTCCAGAGTTACGCGCCTCAGCCAAGATAAAGTACACAGAGTCCACGGCCCGGGCCCCGCTCGCGTGTGTGTGTATACGTATGTGTGTGTGTATTTATGTGTGTGTGTGTGTGTGTGTGTGTGTGTGTGTGTGTGTGAGTGTGTGTGTGTGAGTGTGTGTGTTTGCCGGTGTGTGTTTATATGTGTTTTTGTGCAACTGAAACAATTCAAATAATCACAACACAAAATATTCGCATAAAAGCTTCCTTCTGCTTCACCTCACCGCAGGCAGATCCCCGAGATAGTGTGCGTGCAGGTTTTCGCGTTTAAAAAAAAACAAAAAATATTTTTGGCTAGAGAGTTTAAAACTGTACAAAAAAAAAAGAAAAAAAGAAAGAAAGCCACAATCCCACTAGCAGCTGAGTTTGATCTTACACGGGCCAAGCTCATTTGTCCCAAGGAAAGCAAGGGAACGCCGTAAAATACACTCTCTTGGTGTATTTTACTGTGTTGCGGTGCCGCCACTCTTGTGGTTTCTGCCGCTTGAGTCCGACCCTTGTTTAAATTCCTCAATGTCGCAGTCTTAACACACCATTAGCCTGCCGTTCCCTTCGTCTTCGCCGCTCTTCCTCCCTCCCTCTTCTGATCTCTCTCTATCTCGATCATAAGTGTACACAGATGCCAAGAGACACATGATGCGCGTGCGTGTACAGTATGCACACACACACACACGCCTATACACACATACACACATAGATACGTGTTTGCATAAGGGGTGTGTGTGGCATATAGTGGGGGTAGAGGTGGGTGTTTCAAAGGAAACATTAAAGATAAACAAACTGGGTAACAGGGCCATGCGGAGAGACCGCCACTGATTGCAGGGTTTAGATTGGCCCAGCTCTGGTTTATTTGTCTATGTCACCGAGATAAACATCACAGCGGGCCAGCGACAAGAAAAATGAACCCTCGGGAGGATCACCGCTGACACGGGCGTGTGCATGCTAAAAAGGGAATTTTCTCCCCGCCGTACAAACACATTGACTTTTTTTCCACCATCTTTCCGATTTTTTGGTGTGTCATAGGCACGCACACACGCACAATCGCGTTTCTAGTCGAATATAGGCGGGTGTTAAGTTTAATATTGTACTAGAAAGACTTTATCTGCGCCTTTATCTCTTACTGCACATTAACTCCCACTCACTTGGGCTTTGACATGCACACACACACACACACACACACACACACACACACCGAGACAAGACACACATTCACTCCATGTTATCCCTAACGCTGGCCCCCGCAATGAAGAGACTTCTTTCACAGCTGTCAGTCATGTTTTGGTCGCCATGGCGTTGACTCCAAACGTTCAACAAAGGGCCCTTAAGAGTTTCTCACAGGGCGAGAGAAAAGGAAAAGAGAAAAATAGACAGACGTAAGGACGGCTGACAGCCAAAGACTCCCGAGGAGAGACTTCAGTATGCATGGGACAGAGAGAGAGAGAGAGAAAAAGAGAGAGAGAGACAGACAGACAGACAAGACAGAGAGGGAGAGAGACAGACAGACAGAGACACAGATTAAGACAGATTAACACATATTGTGATGGATTAACGAGACGGTAACCTGTTGAGATGAATCGCGAAAATAAAAAAAACAGGCCTGTAAAGGAGGAGGAGCCAATGTATATGAGAGAGAGAGAGAGAGAGAGAGAGAGAGAGAGAGAGAGAGAGAGAGAGAGAGAGAGAGAGAGATTCGGCCAAAGAAGTAGAAAGAGGGGAGGGGGGGTGAGAGACATAGAGAGGCATAGAGGGTGGACTGCTTTGGAAGCGACGATGGCGAGAGGCGTCAAGGGGTGGGGGGGGGGCAGGGCAAGGGCCAGGAGGGTAGAGGGCGACAGGGTGGGACTGCCAGGGAGCGTGGGACAGGGGGTCAGAGGGGTGAGGGGTCAGCAGGCCCTAGGGTGCGGGGAAGCCGGGCCCGCAGCGACAGGGTCAGGTGGGTGCCCAGGGTTGAAGGCGCTTGGGTGGGCCAAACGCCATGGGTGACTGTGGCATCAACAAACAAAAAAAACCCAAGTCAGTAAGACTTGGCCCAAAACATGGACATCGAAATGACTTCAGGAAGCTAGACTAAGAATTAGCAATCACTGGCATAATGACATAAAAATCGCACAATGAAAAGTTATATGTAAACTTTATTAGTAGTATAAGAGTACAAGTGTGTGTACAAGTGTTGCCATGTGGCCAAATAACATGAAACAACAGTTCACAATGTCTTGCTATTAGTCAAAATGGCCACTCACTACATCAGATTGAAGTGTGTAAACATCCTTTGACCACGAGAGTGCAGATTTGAAGCTGAGCGCTGATGGAATTTACAACACCGTCAAGATTAAACCACACTGATGCGGGACTTCAAGCAGAGCAGCTGACACTTGTATGGAGTACAGGGGGGCGGGGGGCACTGTTGGACCAACCAAGGGTGGGCACACACACACACACACACACACACACACACACACACACACACACACACACACACACACACACACTCCCTTCTGTGTGTCCATTGCATGCCCCAGGTCTTTATGGGCCAACAGGTTGCCATAGGAGCCTTGTACAAACTGTGTGAGTGTGTGTGTGTGTGTGTGTGTGTGTGTGTGTGTGTGTGTGTGTGTGTGTGTGTGTGTGTGTGCATGTGTGTGTGTGTGTGTGTGTGTGTGTGAGACAGTGAGAGAGAGAGAGAGAGAGTGAGAGAGTGAGAGAGTGAGAGAGTGAGAGAGAGAGAGAGAGAGAGAGAGAGAGAGAGAGAGAGAGAGTGTGTGTGTATGAGAGCGTGCGTGCATGCAAGTGCATGTGCGTAATTGAAGGTCATATGAGGCTGGGAAGGAGAAGAGGTGGAGAAGAAGGAGAGAAGATAGGGAGATAAGATGGAGGAGCAGAGAGAGGAAGGATCCATCATACACACAGGGACGGGGGGGGGGGGGGGTGGTGGAGACACAAGGAGGGGGGACATGGGGGGGGCTCTTATTGATTATAGAACACTGTGGAGAGCAGACATAAACTCTCTGATGTGTAATAAACTCATTGTGGTCTGGACTTCCTCGACTATTAATCACACTTCATTAAAAGCCTTCCTCGCCGAGACAATACCTCATTCACAGGATGGACCAACTGAGCTTGCTAAGCTGTTGCTATTTCTGTCTGTCTGTCTGGCCGGCTGGTGAGGTGGCTGACTGAAATATAATGTCATTTAATTGACTTTTACACAACAATGCTTGCATCCATGCATGCGTAAATAGGCTTGGTAATGATGGATGTATTTTATATGTCTACTTACCACAAAATATATCCACTTCGACTGAGTAAGAGTTCCTCTTTGTACCTTTGTTTTGGTGTACTTTACATGATTGACAGCTCGCATTCGGACCCTGTAAGCTAATGTTATATATTATGGCACCGAAGACAAAAAAACGTGTCGTATTTGTTTCACTTGGCGCTCGTCGCAATTCCCATTCCAAGACAATTCCCATTCCAAGGGTGTCATCCTCATCCTCATCCTCATCTCGTAGCCCAACGTTTATATCAAACGTCACATTAGTGTGGAACAATAATAAGCGAGGAGCATATTTAAAAGGCATCAGCAGCCCGGCGGCTCAGCTCCTGACCAAACCATAACAGTGTCAGCCTCATGACAGATACACTCTGCTGCAGCACACTGAGGAGGGCCAATAGGGGGAAAAAACTGGTTTGATTCTGAGACGGGACACCTGTGTGTGTGTGTGTGTGTGTGTGTGTGTGTGTGTGTGTGTGTGTGTGTGTGTGTCTTCAGAATCCGTGTTAAACAGTGGAAAACATGAGGACACACACATACGCACACAAACATGTCTGTGTACACTTTTTGTGTGAATTAAGGGGTGTACTGGATTCCTAAATGAACATATAAGTTTCCAGTCCAAGGTACTGTACATGGGGCCCAGGAGCCAGAGTGTATACACACAGTAACTCTCCCCTCTCCATGGTTTTCCCCCACAGCCCTAAACTCCTCTCCTCCCCGCTCACAGCTCTGCTCGCCTCAGTGGCTGCCCTCCGCTCGCCTGCCTTCGGTCCCAGGGCAGTGCGCCCAGCAAGCCAGCCAGCCAGCCAGCCAGCCAGCCAGCCAGGGAGCAAGCCCAGCCAGTCAAGCAAGCAGGCAGGCAGCAGGGCAGGCAGGCAGCGAGGCAGGCAGGCAGAGAGCCCAGGCAGGGAGGGTGGGAGGGAGGCAGTCAGACAGGCAGTCGGGCGGTGCGGTGAGGTGGAAGGCGGAGGGGTTGAGGCGTGTGTCAGAGAGGCGGTCTCCCACATTCCCCTGGCGGCTGGCAGCAGGCCGGGCCCAGCAGAGGGAGGGGGGGGGGCGGGGGTGGAGGGGGGAGGAGGTTTGGAGGAGGAAGGAGGCGGGGGGGGGGTTCACCTCTTTCTCACGACCTCTCAGGTTCCTGCGCTCATCTGGGAGCTATTCATTTCCTGCCAGAAAACAGCCTTCCCCTGCAACAGTGGGGGTGAGGGAGGGAGAGAGGGAGGGAGGGAGGGAGGGAGGGGAGGAAGTTGGGTTGTGGGGAGGCTGGGGGAGGGTGGGGGGGGGGGGGGGAGTGGTGGGCGGGGAGGTGGCTTGGCTTCAAAATGAGTCCAGGGTTTGGTACAGCAAGCCCTGGGCTTAAATCATAAAGCTCTCGCTTGTCTGGGATGCAATCAAACACAGGCCTGGTGACGGGCTGAGGGAGAGAGGGAGAGAGAGGGAGAGAGGAAGAGAACAGAGGGAGAGGGAGAGAGAGAGAGAGAGAGAGAGCAAGAGAGGGAGTGAAGAGAGAGAGACATGGGGGAGAGAGGGCGAGAGAGAGGAGAGAGGGAGGCAGGAGGGAGTCAGGGAGAGAGGGAGAGAGAGAGATTGGGAGAGAGAGCAAGAGGGGGAGTGGAGAGAGAGAGAGAGAGAGAGAGAGAGAGAGAGAGAGAGGAGAGAGAGAGAGTGAGAGAGAGAGTGAGAGAGCGCGAGCGAGCTCAAACCATATGGTAACACTTAGAGAGCCAGAAGGGAGGAGAGAGGGGATTTTTCCTCCCTCTCTCTCTCTCTCTCTCTCTCTCTCTCTCTCTCTCTCTCTCTCTCTCTCTCTGTGTCTCTCTCCCTCTCTCCCCCAGCATGTGCGCAGAGTGTGGGAAAAGTTAATGGACACGCATGGCGGCTAACCCGCCGGTCATGTTGTGACATGTGTGCGGTCGGCCCGGCGGTGCGACCACTGCACTGGGTAATTGGAGAAGCTCGTAAAGCCCTCCTCCGGTAAAGCGAGGGAGACAAATACAGAGAGAGAGAGAGCGCGAGAGAACGCGCGAGAGAGAGAGAGAGAGAGAGAGAGAGAGAGAGAGAGAGAGAGAGAGAGAGAGAGAGGGGATGAGAGAGGATGAGAGATGAAGGCAGAGAGAGAGAGAGAAAGAGAGAGAGGGAGAGAGGGAGAGAGAGAGAGAGCGCTGCTGCTGACGGCGGTGGGTGGCGTAGGCAGAGGGGAAGAGCGGAGGCATGTGGGTGAGGGGGGGTCAGGGGGGAGTTGAGAGGGAGGGGGAGTGAGGCGCGGGGGGTGGGGGGGTCTAGCAGAGCAGTGTATCGTCCGGACCGCACCACGTGCCTCCCAGACGTCCCGTGTCCAGCTGTGGCGTCCTTCAGGGCAGGAAGTGCGCTGCTGTCCGAGCGCAGCCGGAATGCTGTGGGAACGTTGTTTGGGTGTGTGTGTGTCTGTGTGTGTCTGTGTGTGTGTGTGTGTGTGTGTGTGTGTGTGTGTGTGTGTGTGTGTGTGTGTTAGGATTGGCGTGTGTGTGTGGTGTGTGTGGAGTAGGGAGGGGGGTCTGGCTCACAGGAGACTGACTGTTATCCCAATGCGGTAGGCCTTCCCTTTACACCCCCCTCCCCACCTCCCTCCCACCCCTCCTCGTTTAAGTCCCCCCACCGCCTCACCCCTCGTGCCCTTTGGCCAGGCATGTCTCAGCAACCAGGATCTCGCTCTCCACACACATATGGTCGCATAAATATACACACGCACACACAGACAGAACATACATACACAGAAACAGACATGCATACGCACACACACACACAAGCACACACACACACACACAAACATACACACACACACACATCGAAAACACACACACACAGAAACAGATATGCATACACACACACACACACACACATCAAAAAGACATGCATACACATATACAGTACATAGAAACAGACATGCATACACACACACACACACATTGAAAACTCATGCACGTATATACACAGAAACAGACATGCATATACACACACATACACACATCGAAAGCACACGCACGCACATATGCACGGAAACACATATGCATACAGACACACACACACACACACACACACATCGAAAGTACACGCACACACATATACACAGAAACAGACATGTATACACGTGCACACACACACACACACACACACACACACACACACACACACACACACACATCGAACACACACACACACACAAACTGGCACGCACACACAGATGCACGGAAACAGACATACATACACACACACAAACTGGCACACACACAAACACACACACACACACACACACACACACACACACACACACACACACACAGACACACAAGTGGCCGTGCGGCCGTAGAGAACACATGTCTCCAATCTGCTGCAGCACAGCCTCGTGTACGGAGGTGTGATGGAAATTCAGAATGATGGCACTTAGCCACACGTTGTGCCTCTTAGCAGATTGATAATTACAAACACCTGCATGGGACTGGCCCACCGCCCCCCCCCCCCACCGCCCCCCCCCCACACACACACACACACACACACACACACCCCTCCACTGCACCATCAAAGCGCAGCCACACCGAGAGGGCCTGGGGCAGCACACACACCTGGGCAGAGAAGAGAACTACCACATGTTCCTCCTGTGGCACTGTGTGGCTCCTCCTGTGTTGTCCCCGGCACACACACACACACACATCCACTGAAATACGGGTGCATGTGCACACACACAAACATGTACGTACAAACGCACATTGAAACACACACACAGATGCACGCACAAACATGGACACACACACACCCAAGCGAGCAGAGAATGCATGTGCGCGCACACACACACACACATACAAACACACACCTGCAAGCACACAGGACACGCACACATGGATATGGACGCACATGGACGAACATAGAGCCAAGCATGTTCTTACACAGGCACACACACACGCGCACACACACACACACAGATGCAGACACACACGCGCACACACACACACACACACACACACACACACACACACACATACATAAAGACACACACATACCAAGCAGCCGCCTGATCTGTGATTAAAGAAGTGCCCTGAGGAGCTCTCAGCACCATGCTGTAGATGGATGCCCTCGCACACTGCTCCATCACACGTACACCGGGAACACACACACACACACACACACACACACACACTGGTCTTGTACAACTTCACACAAGAGGTGGTTGGTAGGTTTTCAGTTTCAACCACGATGAAAAAAAAAACCTGAAAAAAAAACCTGATGGAAAGTATGAGGTCACTTTATTCCGTTTTATTTATGAGCACCTACAATCTGCACTGGATCAAATGACCATGTAGAGTGACTGCTCTTTCAAAGTGGATGGCGGTAGGCTACAGGTTCTAAATGCCAAACAGCTTGCATGTAAACATATGTTCTTCCATACCAAGCCGTCCCTCCTTCAGCATGTGAACGTGCATTCATCTTATCAGCCCAATATATAATGTCAGATAATGGGTGTGTTTTTTAAGTGCATTACATTTCAATGTGTCATGATGACCAAGATCAGATGCAAGCTTAGTGGCGTTGGGTCTCTCACAGGTTATTGCAGTCAGATGATCGTGACATGGTCAGGCAGGTCACACACACACACACACACACACACACACACACACACACACACACACATCGATCCACCGAATGGCAATCGGTATGCAATGCCATTCTGTGCTGCTAGATGGCGTGCGTGGTCTAACAGATTTCTACGCGGAAAGTTGAAAACGCTGCAGGCTCTCAGCCGCAGTCTCTTTCAAAGCGTCAAAGGGTCTCGACCCCCGTGCTGCCCTGGTTCATTAGAATAGCAGTGGCCCGCCAAAAATTGACCAAATCTAAAACCTAAACAGACTTAAGAGGGCAATGATTGCCATGCTTATCATGGATGCATTATTTGTAAATTAACTAATGCTCCGTTTGCATAATAACTGTTTTAAACGACTGACAGCTGCCCCATGTCTATATAGGCCAGCTTGATATCGATTAGGCCGGAGTTGATTATTATTTGCATATTGAATACAGACTGTTGGATGGCGCCAAGCACCCGAGCTCCAGACGATATTAGATCCTAATAGTAAAACACATGCGAATAGATATTAGATATTAAGCATTAAGTACGTGCAGAAGACAATCTATATGGCCGTGATAGACGTATAGAGAAGAGCGACCTAACTTTCTTTGACTTGAATTGTGGATGTGTAACGAGGCTGTGCTGAAGTTTCCACTTTCTAACCATATCTGGGTTTTTTTGTTTTAAGAAAAAGATGAAAAGGTATACAAATGATATATTTTACAAATTTATTTTTTTCTTCCAAAATGAAGAACAGTATAAGAGCATTAAACATATCTTTGGCATCACACAGTAAAAAAAAAAGACACCTCAAATATAAAAAAATGCGGTGAACACACTTGATCCACAATATAGGCCTACTATACAAATCTCATTTCAATATGAACTTTACTCCCTTATGGTCTGTACAAATATATAGTGCATACTCTTTCCATTTGACGCATTGTATGTAAATACAACAAAATATCCCGAAGAAAAAACAACTTTCTGTAACATTTAAGTAACAAACGGAGGAGAACTACAAGTGTCGTGGTGAAAGTCTCTCAGTACAGGTCCTGCTGGGTTCACCAGGGCCGCCACACCGAGTCCGAGTTGCCCGACGGCGCACCGGGGGACACCGCCGGCGGGACCCGCGTGCCGGCGGTGTTCCCCGCGTACACGGGGATCACGGAGCCGTTGGGCGCGAACGCCGAGTTGGGGATGAGGAAGGCGAACTGTCCGTCCGTGGCGGGCACGATCTGAAACCCTCCGTACACCTTAGTGGCGGCGTCCGGCAACGCGCCCGGGGAGCCCGCGCCTTTGCACGGCGGCACCACTCCGCTCATAATAGGAGGGGAGGCGGCGGAGGAGGAGGAGGACGAGGACGAGCCGGAGGACATGTGCACCATGGACTGGCCGAAGGACGCCGCGTGGGGGGGGGGAGGCCCCGCGGGGATCTGGAGCTGGAGCTGGTGCTGGTGCTGGTGCTGGTGCTGGTGTGGCTTGCCGCTGGGGTAGTTCATGGCGTTGATCTGCGTCATGCAGCTGGCCAGGTGTCCCAGGAGCCGCGTCCGCACGTCGGTGTTGACGCCCTCGGAGGTGGACAGGAAGCGGGTGACCTCGTTCATGCACTCGCTGAAGCCCGCGCGGTACTTCCCGAGGACGGTGGGGTCGGTGTTCAGAGCAGCTGTTGGAAATAAATGAATGCATTCATAAATAAATACATCCGACTATCAGCGGGCCATATGCAAAGCAGTTCAGTGACGGCAGACGCGATGAATAATTGGCCAATAAACGATCACTTTGGTTGGCGATCGTTTTGAATGCAATTGGATGCAAATCAGATCAAAATGTGCAACTAGCGGGAAAGTGAGAGAGCTCGAAGTCTGGCCGAAAGCATCCCGCGGGATGGGGATCCAGGGGCCGCAGCGGCGCGGTCACTCACCGGTCATCTGAGCCCTCTGCAGGTTCCGGAGGTGCTTCACGGTCATCTCCAGGATGTCCGCCTTCTCCAGCTTGGAGTGTCTGGAGCTCTGGGTCGGAAAGGACATCAGATGGTCAGATCGGCTCATGTTCTCCCAGGAGTTACTGCTTCAAGTGTTGTTACTATGTTATTAAATGAGTTAGGCTATTTTAAGCACGCTATATACACTGTGTGTGTGTGTGTGTGTGTGTGTGTGTGTGTTGTGTGTTGTGTTGTTGGTACTTACATCTTTTTTAAGCGCATCCAAGATGAGTGTTTTCAGCTGTCCCAGACTCTCATTGATTCTGGCTCTTCTTCTCTTCTCCATGATTGGTTTGGACGACTAAAAAATTACAAAAAAGCAAAAAAAAAACAGTCATCGTTAGAATTGATGTTATTATTATTATTATTATTGACTCGGGTTAACAAGATCCCGGGTGGAGCAGAGCTGGCATTGAGTGGAGGTGGAGGTGGAAACCCTGGCCGGCCGGTACCCACCTTTCTGTGTTCAGAAGCCGTCTTGGGTTTGTCGGGGGTCGTGTTCATGCTGGCCGGGGTAGCAGCCACCGGGGAGGAGAGGGAGTTCTTCTCCATCATGTCGGCAGGCATCTTCCGTCACAAAGTATCCAACGGAGGCGACAGCGAAACACTTGTATAAGTAAGCAGGTAGGTACTTCCAAGAGAAAAGAACAAGAAATCGACGCTTTGATGTCTTCTTCGTATTATTCTTCGCGCCACCACCTCGTGATAATCAAACGTATCCCCCGGAGAAAAAAAATAAAATAATAATAATATAGATAAAAAAAATACAGAGATAAACAATCCTTGACTTGGTTTGAACCGAGACTCGAGTGTCCCAGACTGGTGATGTCAGCGCGGATGCTGTGGAGTCTGACTGCTGCCGCCGCCGCCGCCGCGTGTGGGTCTTATTTATATCTCGGGGCTGCACGCGAACGGCTCGTGTGAAACTTCTCAAACTTTCTTTCCCACAGTAACTTTCGGCCAATCAGCGCGGCCCGAGGGGGGGGGGGGGGGGGGAGGAGGAGGGGGGGGACGACGGCTCGTGGTCGGCGCCCTCCCATTGGTCGCTGGGCGGTGAGGGGGCTGGCGGCCAATGTTGCGCGCGCGGCCGGGGTTTTAGGGCACGGCTCGAGACCGCCTGCCTTCAATCACTCCGCTTACATATTAACGCTCGAGCCACCGGCGGCGGCGGCGGCGGGCTTGACGCGGCACGTTTGATCCCCGGGTTTAGAAAAATGCGCGCAAAATCAAACGGGTTCATCACAGACATGGATTATATACACCGATGATTGTGGCCCGTAACAACATAATGCGTGCGTAATGGAAGTGGCAAAATGTCCCATCTCCAGCATGAAGTTAATTAACTTGTCTGTCTCCAAAAACAAAAACATTTTTCTAAAGTTTTTGCATCGGCATTTTAGGCTTATGATGAAAGAAAACAGTTTAAATCTATAAAGGTAATAACAATCACACCCTGAACAACAACTCCTGGCCAAACTGCACAATAAAAAAAAAAAAGCAAAAGTCTACTGCATGGTTTTCGTCGAGATATCTCGCACACTCCCATTTAAAATAATAATCCTACTTTTTTATTTATTTAATTGACTTGTTTGGTTCCTACTGTATGGCGCTTTTTTAATACTGTGAGGGGGGGGGGACAAAAAAGTAGTGTACTGTACAAGTTCGGCATTTTGACATCCGTCGGCATGCGAGCGGTGTGTTGCGAATGTGGAGCACGTGGCAGGATGTTTTATGAGCGCGGTGGCTGAGGTTTGGCCGCCGGGCCGCCGGGCCTGGGGTGGCGGCGGCGGTGGTGGTGGTGGTGGTGGTGGTTTACATTAGAGGGGAAGGTAAATAGCAGCTGCTGTTTTAAAAGCCTGGGAAAACCACGCCCACAGAGAGAGCTCCGTCGGGCTTATCGGAATGTGAGCCAGAGAGAGAGAGAGAGAGACACACACACACACAGAGAGAGAGAGAGAGCGAGAGAGAGAGAGAGAGAGAGCGCGGAGATATTTCGGAGCCAGGGAGCACACGATGCCTCCTCCTCTTCCTCCTCCTCCTCCTCGTCCTCCTGCTCGCCTGTGGTCGGACTCCCCCACGGCATTACATTTCATGCCATAACTTCAATTCCTTATCTTTTATCACAGTTGGAGACGCGCGGGCTGACGAGCAGTAAATATAACGGAGACCATAGAGAAACACCGACTTACACACCCCAGCAGTTGGACATTTCACAAACATTTAAACATTGTTTGTTGTAGAAGTAGAGAACAAAAAAGTAAACAAAATATATCATCTTTGTTGTTTCGTGTGGAATGTTGTATATAATTAGTTTATACGTTTGGATCCAATTGATCCTATATTATATAGGCTACAATTTATATCAAATGACAATTCGACATAACTAAATACGGCTTGGGTATCAACACACTGTGTCAATGCGTGTAATGTCTGATATGGGTGTGTTATATATTCCTATGATGGTTTAACCCCCCGGTCTGATATGCAAAGCCTCCGCAGTTATCACAACTCCTGCTGCGGAGCCCGCGACACGTGGCGCGCAGGCGACCCGGAGGGAAGGCGCCCCTCTCGGCGGCTTGCCGCGGGACGTCACGAGGACGTCGCTAGCGGCTGGCGGCTCGATCAGGAATCTGATAGCAGGCAGAGCGGAGCGCGCGCGCGCACGCACGCACGCACACACACACACGCACACACACACACACACACACGCACACACACGCCCGCTAGAGAGCGCACAGCGGGCGCGCAATAAACAACATTATTACGGCGGAGTTTGTTTGCATAGAAATTCACCTCATTTAACAGAATCTTGAGCTGTGTATTATTATTATTATTTTATTATTATTAGTATTATTAGTATTATTATTAGTATTATTATTATTATTATTTCTGCAAGGCGATCGTTAGTCTGCTGCCTGCGCGTCAACTGGCAACGCTCCTAATTTATTTTATGTGCTACAGTGCACTCG
>PIJE02000279.1:6723-19477 GCA_002895965.2 Coryphaenoides rupestris | reverse complement strand
CGCCTAGCAACCTGGAGCATCGAGGACTCAACACACGCTGGAGCTGCTGCAGGTACGCACACACACACACACACACCACACACACACCACACATGGAACACCACACACGGACATGGACACACCACACACACCACACACACCACACACGCCACACACACACACACACTGAACACACCACACCGGACATGGACACACACACACACATACACACACATGGACACACATGGACACACACACACACACACACACACCACACACACACACACACGGGACATGGACACAAAAACACACACACACTACACAACATGGGCACCACATTGGACACACACACAACAACACACGACATGGACACCACCACACACATACACCAACACACACACACACGGACAGGACACACACACACCACACATACACACACATGGGCACACATGGACACACACACACACACACACACCTGGACACACACATTGGACACACACAAACAGACACGCATGCATGCACCACATGGACACACACACACACTACACACGGACATGGACACACACAACACACACACATGTGACACACACAAACAGACACGCAATGCCATGCACACATGGACACACACCAACCCCACACACACTCACACAACACTGGACACAACACCAAAACAGACACACATGAACACACATGCATGCACACAACACGCCACCGGACATGACACACACACACACCACACATGGGACACACACATGGACACACCAACAAACAGACACGCATGCATGCACACATGGACACACAACACACACTCCAACCACACATGGACACACCACACATACCGACACACGCACACACACCAACCAAAAACCAAAAAAAAAAAAAACCCCCCCCCCCCCCCCAAAAAACCCCCAAAAAACCCAAACCCAACTCCACACACACACACCACCACCACTTGCAGCTGTAGGTGCACTAACCGCCAGTGTGGCGTAATGACCGTGTGCAGTGACATGAACGGATGGGGACCTGAAGTGCAGTTCATGACGCGGTTTTCCCAGGTTTTCTCACCGGGGCCACAAGTCACTGTTCTCTTTCGCTGGAGACGACAAGGAGGGGAGTGGTGTGTTGCGTGCAAGTGTGTGCTGTGTGTGGTGTGTGTGTGTGTGTGTGTGTGTGTGTGTGTGTGTGTGTGGTGTTGTGTGTGTGTGTGTGTGTGTGTGTGTGTGGTGTGTGTGTGTGTGTGTGGAGGAGGCCCCTGGGAGGCCGCTGCTTGTGCCCTCCTACCTGGGTCCAAGGGCCAGCCTTATCAGCCCAAAGGGTGTGGGGGGGGAGGGAGGTGTGGGGTTGCTGGGGATTACTACCCTCCCTGTGAGCATTAGGGCCTCTCATTCCTGAGCGCGGAGGTAGTGAAACGCCCCACCCAACCACCACCACCTCCTCCTTTCTCCGACTCGCTCTGCTACCTCCACATTGCTTCGCCTCCCCTCCCAGTCCACACCAGCCCCAAAACTACACACACAACCACACACACCACACACACACACACACCACAACACAACACACACACACACAACACCAGCCCGGCGACCCTCAAGCGCACCCACCTTTTCCGTGGGAGTTTGCACAACCTGGATAATCCTTGAGACCCAGCTGGTCTGGTTGCCAGAAAACATTAAAGATACTCTCTCCTCCTCCTCCTCTCTCCAAACACCACCATTCTCTCTTCCTCTGCTCACTCTCCGACTCCCCCCCCCCCCCACCGCCCCCACCCCACACTTACCCTGCGGGTCCCACTAGCACCGGACAGTAGTCTACACTGTCTCCTGTCTCTCTCTCCTCCCTCTCTCTCTCTCTCTCTCTCTCTCTGCTCTCTCTCTCTCTCTCTCTCTCTCTCTCTCTCTCTCTCTCCTTTCGTTTCTCTTTGTGTTTCTTCACCTCCTCAGCCTCGCCTAATTGTGACTTGTTCTTCTCCCCCATGTCACTAATGAGAAAGAGCAAGGAGGAGAGGGAAGGAGAGAGAGAGAGAGAGAGAGAGCGAGAGAGAAGAGGGAGAGAGGAGGACGTGGGTGGGAAGGAGAGTAAGAGGAGCAGGAGGAGGGAAAGAGAGGCAAAGAGGGAGGAGGAGGAGGGAGGACAGAGGAGGAGGGAAAGAAAGGCAAAGATGGAGGAGGGAGGAGGAGGAGGAGGAGGAGGAGGAGGAGGAGGAGGAAGAGGGAGGACAGAGGAGGAGGGGGTGCTCAGAAAAGCAAAAAAAAGTTCTGTTCACATGATTTCCTGCGTAGCTATTATCTGTGAATTGTCCTGCTGCCAATTTCAATATCGTCTGCCTTGTTGTCAGGCCAAAAATAAACGGCTCATTTGAAAAGTGAAAATCAAACTGTCGCTGCGGGAGGCTTGACTGACATTGATTGCAAACTAACAGTTTTGGTGGCGGCCGGCTCTTTGTGAGGCTTTTGTCTCCCGCCGCCCTCTCTCTCTCTCTCTCTCTCTCTCCCCTCTCCCCATCTCTCTCCCCATCTCTCTCCCTCTCTCTCTCTCTCCCTCTCCCTTTTCTGTGTGCTGGCTTCACGGCTGTCATATTCCTTTAGCGCAGGAAAGGTCAAGTGCTCCTTTGCTGCCTTTGAGATCTAAGGGAGCTCTGGGAGGCTTGGGTCCCCCCCCCCACCCCGCCACCCCCTACCTTGCTCCTGCTTAGGGGCCCCACTGTCCCCTCGCCGATGGCTCCCCTGCACCGCCACCAACCAGCGGCGGCTCCAGCGGCACGGGGGCCTGTACACCCGCTTGGCTGGGGGGAGAGGACGGGGGGCCGCAGGAGAATGGGTTTAGCCCCCCGTGGCTTCAGTGCCCCTGCTTTGATCTTCCCGCCTTTCTTCAAGTCGATCTGTCTCCTACTGTTTTTTGTTTTTTTTACAACGACAGATTACAAAGACAGTCAGCGCACAGCGACTGTATGTGTCGCTAAACTGCGTTTATGTTCTTAGATTTGCGACGAGGGGAGAAAGGCAGCGACTAAAGAAAGAAAGAGAGAGAGAGAGAGAGAGAGACGAACTAAGAGAGAGGGGGAGCAGAGCGAGAGAGAGGGGGACAGGGGAGAGAGAGGGAGAGAGAGGGGGAGAGAAGGGAGAGAGAGAGGGGGGAGAGAGCGAGGGAGAGAGTGCTTACAAGATGTAAGCACTGGCAAACAAGAAGAAGAAATCAAATCAATTGATATCTGCTAGAAGACTTTCTTCCATACAGAAAATCATAGAAGACCATTCCAGGACATTCTTGGCTCGGCAGTCTCTGTCTCACGATTCCATGGCAGTTCGTAGTGCTAGCCCCGGCTAGCTAATGGCCCTCAGACCTGCTGTGTTATTATCTCAGTTCAAAAGTCTGTCATTCAAGTTGCCTCCACATTTCCACGAGCCGAGTTTACAAACAGACCAGCGGGGCCTTCCAACAGTTTCCCATGACATCACCTCAGAGGGGCCCTAAAGGGGCCCCGAGGGACACCAGCAATGAAAGCTCTTTGAGGATTTTCTCGCTTTATGTGTCCCACTCAGTCCCTGACTCCATGTCTGTCACACAAACACACACACACACACACACGCACACGCACACGGCATGCACACACACACACAAACACAGGTATGACCTCATTTTACCGGCACATTCCAGGTTTCACCTTGCAGCCCGGACACAAGTCAAAGTCTTTCACCCCATTCAAGGCCACGATACTTTCACCTACACCCCCTCCCACCCACCCCGGACACACACACACACACACACACACACACACACACAACACACACACACACACACACACACACACACACACACACACACCACACACACACACACACACACCACACACACACACACACACACACACACAACACACACACACACACACACACACACACACACCACACACACACACACACACACACACACACACACACACACACACACACACACACACACACACACACACACACACACACACACACACACACACACACACACACACCTTTCACCTGCCATGTGTCACCCCACCCCACACAAGCACCATTGTTTAGTACCTTTCTTTAACATGTCGCCTTTCTGTGTGTGTGTGTGTGTGTGTATGTGTGTGTGTGTATGTGTGTGTGTGTGTGTGTGTGTGTGTATGTGTGTGTGTGTGTTTGTGTGAGGTGTCATCTTGCAGACCAGTTGACTGTCTCCTCTGCAGTCCAGAGACCCGTCTCTGGCATGCTGCCGGGCTCACTCCTACTCACTCACTCATTCACTCTGCTGCTGCTGCTGCTGGTGGTGGTGGTGGTGGTGGTGGTGGTTTCGTCTGTTTGGCTTTGGTTTCGTCTCTCCAGTCACTCACTCACGCCTGCGTTGGGTTGGGGAGAGGGGGAGGGCGGGGGGAGCAATGTGATTGACACATGAGAGGTTAGGTGGGAGTCAAATGGTTGTTGTTTTTTTTGCTGGGGCCTCAACTTTTGAATGATTCAAAAGGACTGGTTTGCAAATAGGGGCTATTCACAGTGCACCAACACTTTTATAGTGTGGCTGAACACCACGGTACTCGCGGGGAACAATAGCATGAATGCTATCTAGTGTAAATACTCGACTACCGCTGATACCGTGCATGGTGTGACTCGCAGATTGGTTCTATTCACTCCCTGAATATATATTCTTTTCAACTAATTGTATGGTGTTATTATATATTTTCAAACTGAGATAGTATGTATGTCAATGTAACAGAAACTCTTTGTAAGGCAATGTGATTTTGGTCACCTGACCTAACTCAATCTCACAACAAGATGGATATTAAAGTACATGGATGAGGTTGCTTGTGTCTGTAGGCTGCCTCAGTAACCCAAGAATTCCTGTCAACCAAAATAGTAAATGGTCGAAGAGAATGGTTGAAGTTGTATTTAGCCCACATTTCTAACTGTTGAAGGAAGTGTACCATTTTCTTTTCGTAAATCAACACTACAAATGATGTGCTATTATTTGTCAATTTGTCTAAAAAGTCTCTTACCTTTGGTTTGAGTACAATGTTAGTTAGCTGGTTTGTTTTGGTTAACTTGATATAATGGATAGTTATTTTGTCTTTGGGGGAAGTCAACCTCAGGACAAAAGAGTTGAGGGAAAAACCACATCAACCACCCAGTCGCCATTTCAGTTATCTGAAGACCTTTGAAAAAAGGCATGAATGAATACACCGTTTGTATATTTTGTTGTCCCCTGGGTAAATGTCATGATGAACCTTTCAACTAGGTGACGGAAAATGGCCCAAAGGCTTCAGGTTAACCTTCATCCATGAAAAGAATATTTGGTTTCCACTGTGCAAATGATTTCCTACAATTTCACTCATTGTTTTTATGTAGGTACCAGAGGACCAAGTCACAATTTAGCAGAACCTAAAGTAAAGTATTAATTTTAGAATATTCACATTTTTGTAACTCATATTCAGCGATTTTTTTTTTTTACAAATGACAAAAATTATGAATCAATGATGAAAACAATTTAACAACACATATCAACGCATGTATTAATCAACCAAGGGACTTCTACCCACACATGTGGGTATATAATATTCATATTCATGTGTTGGGGAAAAAACCCCATATTGAGTAACCAGACTATGTGTAACTAAAAGCAAGTCAGAGTGGTAATTTTATGCCAAGGCCTTGTTTGAGATTCCTCTTGGATATTCCCATGGACAGAGGCACTACCTGCTCTCATTAACCAAGTAAGGAGATCCTCAGCCTGTGTGGACTAAGCTATTCTGCCCAGGGCACATATAAGCGTGGATTGTAACACTCCCCTCATCCCAGCCCATTCCAACATTTTTACATGAACCTCCATAATTGTGGGTCATTCCTTTTGGAGATGGGATCAGAAATCCTCCCTATGGTAAAATAAATAAATAAAATAAATATTTGTAGACATACACACAAGAAAATACATCAAATATGATAAGGAAAAAAGGCAGGAAACTTGGGAAAGGAAGGCAGATGCAGAGAAAGGCCGTAGGGTGGAAGACCAAGACAGGTTGTAGGATAGTACCACACTATCAGAGGAACAAGAGGTGAAGAGTACAGTGAGAAGGCATCAGAGGAACCTGGGCTTGTGGCCTGGAGCAAGGTGGACTAAACAGGATTAGGCCTCTTCGATCCATTTGAGATAACAACATCTGTCAAAAGAGCGCCCACTTCACTAGCGGGCCTGATAACTGATCCTGTCCCCTCCTTATCTCAGATCCAGTCCCCTCGTTGTAAAACAGATCAGGGGCAACTTTAAAGGCTCTGGCCTCTGGCAATGGGACTTGCAGAAGTGTACTCCTCACAGGGGGGGGGGGGTCAAAGCCCCCCTAACCCTGGGCTGCGAGAGGGTCCTGAAATGCTTGTTATCCAGGTCTACTACAAAACAATTTCTGTTTTCTTATTTCCAAAGCCCTGTGTACACTACTTAACAGTCCCCAGAAATGAAGCCATATCCGAAACATGTAACGGAGAGCAATATCCCTCTATCGGAAGTCTCACCCTTTTTCTCTCTCGCCAAGACCCTCATTGGTAGCATCCCATTCCAGGTGTTCTGTCAAGGAACGCCTGGGAACGAGGATTACCCTTAACCCTCTTCCTAGTGGCCCCGCCATGGTCCTGCATTTGGGGCAGACCACTTCCAGCCCATTGCTCTGCTTGGTCCTCCCACCTGGCGGACAGGAACGCGGTGCGCACCAGGGTGCCCTGCGCGCCAGTCATGCGTAGCGGCAGCAGGGGGAAAGAGCCAATCAGACGGCACCGAGCCGTCCGACTGGCCTATTAACAGGTCAGCGGCCGGTGGGAGAGCTTTGCAGGAGATTATTGGGTTGGGGGAGAGTACAACAGGGTCGATTTTTCCAACACATTGGCCAATTACTCCCCCGAGACGGCGGCTAATCCGAGCCCGCCGAGGACAGGCATCTGCCCACCCAGCCCCTTGGCCTGCGCAGCGCCTCCCGAACACACACACGCACACACACACACCACACACACACTTAAATCAAACACGCGGTGGGGAAAACCCCTCCGTCCCATATCCATGAGGAGCTGCCTCCTCCCCCCCGCACCCTCCTCCCTCCTCTCGCCTCCTCAGTTTAAATATCACTCGTGCCTCATTCCAAACCACCTACTCTCACCACACCCATATCCTCACTCCCCGGGTCAGCTTGCCGAGCTCAAATTCCTAACAAATTCCCCAGGACGGGCACTCCTGCGCCTCCCTTCTTCCACTGTCTGTCTCGGAGCTCAGATCGGGCCCAAAAGAAACAAGCCCGACCCTATCCCCCCGTACACGTTCTGTCGGAGCTCCGGCGTGGGCCCGTCCCATTGGCTGCTGCGTTTATGGGCCCCAGCACCTTATAACGTTGTGGTTATCACACCAAATAGCTCTACCACAATTATTACAAAAAGAAAAGGAGAGAATAAAATATGTTCAATCTCTGACCACGAGACCGGCCCGGCCCAGGCCCCAGGATGGAGGGGGAATTCCTACGGGTCTCGGGTTCGGGCAGAGAATCAAACCTCTTCCCTGATCCCTGATCCGCCCCTCCCTCCCTCCCACCCTCCCATCCTCCCCCCCTCCCAACCTCCCCCCCTCCCTCCTCCCCAGTACCTCGTCCTCCTCCCTCCCCAGCAGACTTCTCCACTAAGTCATTTTAATTGTCCTGGGAAAGTCACGGTTGGCCCGCGGGACACAAAGCAGCAGTTTATAATGAATGTTGCAGCGGAAGGATTACAGGAAGCTCTGCTGAGGGCCGCGGCCGGGAGGCCCCGACACACACCGACACACACCGACACACACCCACCACCAGTGTGGGATCTTCCAGTCCCGGGACCCAATCCGGGATTTTCATCGGTGTATGTGTGCGTGGGTGTGTGTCTGAGTGAGTTGGAGCACACGTGTATGTGTCTGTCTGTGTGTGTGTGTGTGTGTGTGTGTGTGTGTGTGTGTGTGTGTGTGTGTGTGTGTGTGTGTAATGTTAGGTGCGAAAGTGTGTTGTGGTATGTGCATGTGTATGTGTATATGCATGTGTGTGTGTTTATGGAAGTGGATATGTATGTATGTGTGTGTGTGTGTATGTGTGTGTGTGTGTAGTGGTGTGTGTGTGTGTGTGTGTGTGTGTGTGTGTGTGTGTGTGTTGGGGGGGGGTGTAATTTATGCCCTCGTCGCCGGGGACCATCTGTGCCCATGCGTATCCACGGCGCTCGCATTCGTACGCACACCGTCCGCACCGCCCACGCTCTAGACTGCCGTTGCACTGGAATGCAGGCAACAGGTTTCCTCTAGACGAGGGGGGGTGTGTCAGGAGTGGGTGGAGGGTGGCTTCTGAGGGGCAGCCAGGTGCGAGGCTGGGGGCGATGCACGTATGAACATGAAGCACGCCGCGTGCCTCGCGACCACATGCGAGGAAAAAAAAGGAAAATGACTGGAAGTACGGGTGTGGTGGTGGTGGGTGTCAGTGGGGGGGGGGGGCAGGGGGGGGGGGGGCGGGGGTGTCAGGAGTGGGTGGAGGGTGGCTTCTGAGGGGCAGCCAGGTGCGAGGCTGGGGGCGATGCACGTATGAACATGAAGCACGCCGCGTGCCTCGCGACCACATGCGAGGACACACACACACACACACACACACACACACACACGCACACGCACACGCACACACACACACGCACACACAGACACACGCACGCATGCATGCATGCACACTTGACACTCGTAACGGCGCGCGTTGAACACGGAGAACGCACGTCCCCGGGCGCTGCAGGGTCGACGCCGTAGTACAGGCAGCCAGACAGACATCTGGACAGACAGACAAGCTCTGCTTCCCCCCACACCCTCCGCCACCCCCCTCCTTCTCGTCGCAGTCTGAATTTAGTTATTTCAGTCTTTCTGACAACACTCAAGCCAGAGGGGGCCGTGGAGGACGGGGAGTGGGAGGCGGGGGCGGTGGGGGGCTGTGGGGTGTGTGTGCGTATTTGAGTTTGAAAGAGGTGTGGAAAAGATGAATACGCTGGAACCATTTCAGAGAGAACGCCTCGGAAAGACGAGGACGACCATCGGGGCAGCGAGGAGGAAAATACAAAAAAAATAAAAAAGATTGTGGAATTATTCAGATGCTGATAGCGGGGGTAAGATGCAGCCGGCGAGGAGGAGGAGGAGGATGAAGAATCACAGGGTTTGTACGAGGTCTCGCCCTCTGGCGATGAGAGAGGGAGCCTGGATGGCTGACTTTCATCATCAGTATGCAGGATCAGAGTCTCGCACACATCAATTCTATACGTGTGTGTGTGTCCATGTGTATGTGTGTGTGTGTGTGTGTGTGTGTCCATGTGTGTGTGTGTGTGTGTGAGCAGAGAGGGCACATGAGGGCCCAGACCGCCTAAAGCCCCCCTCCCCACAAACTCAGACAAGCTGGGGCAGAGACTGGCAGAGAGCGATAGAAACAGTAGTGTGTGTGTGTGTGTGTGTGTGTATATATGTGTATGTGTGCATGTGTGCGTGTATATGTGTGTGCATGCGTTCTCCAGAGAGTCAGTACGTGTGGGTCCGCGAGTTACAGAGTGAGGAAAGGAGTGAGTGAGTCAGTCAGCCTGGGCACATTGCCTGCCCCCCCCCCCCACACACACACACACACACTCTCCACCACCACCACCACCACCACCCCCTCTCCATCCTCAGTAGCCCTGGGCCGGGGTCTGCTGATGTGGGGGCTGCTATCGATCCTATCCCAGCTGTGGGCGGCGGTAAAGAGACACGCAGACACGCACACACACACAACACACACACACCACTGCATGTGCATACACACACACACACACACACACTCACACAAACGTTAGCCTTGCTAATCCTCAGAGGGCAGAGAGGCATTTCAGAGTTCACACCCGCTGAGACCCTTGGCCACTGCTGGCTCCCTCTTCAGCTCGCCGGGTGTGTGTGTGTGTGTCAGTCAGACACACACGTGTACACACACACACACACACACACACACACACACACACACAAACACACTATCTATTCTATCTATCTCCATCTTTCTCTTATTACAAGCACAAAAGTCAGATCAAAAAGGGTCCATCCATCGTGGGACCCAGTGCACGGTGTGTCCAGATGCTATCTGATTAAAGAGAACAGCATACGAAGTGTGCTACTGCCAATTCATTATGCTTAGCCGCTCAGCACTGTGAGTAACGCAACACACACCACACACACACACCACACACTAACAACAGCACAGAAATCACAATCACTACTAACGGGCACAGATGATAATGAACAGGGTGACAGGAGAGCACCCCAGTAAGTTGTGCGTGTATATGTGTGTGTCTGTGTATGTGTGTGTGTGTGTCTGTGTGTGTGTGTGTGTGTGTGTGCGCGTATGTGTGTGTGTGTGTGTGTGTGTGTGTGTGTGTGTGTGTGTGTGTGTGTGTGTGTGCGTTGTTACCAGACCCTCGCTGTGTCTGCTGTCAGAGAGCCCTAGATTGATTTGATCTCTCTACAATATCTCCCAGAATGCCTTTATTCTGAATACACATATTCAGAGTGGAGCCCCACCTTACACAAAGTGGAGTGTGTGTGTGTGTGTGTGTATGTGTGTATGTGTGTGTGTCTCTAAAGGGGGCCAATCAAAGTGAAAAAACAGAGGCAAGGCAAATGGGGGGGGGGGGGCTGGAGTAGGTAAGTGGGGGGCCGTGGAGAGAGAGAGAGAGAGAGAGTGAGAGAGAGAGAGAGGGTGTAGGGTCAGGCAGAAGGTAGTGGTGTGTGTGTGTGTGTGTGTGTGTGTGTGTGTGTGTGTGGTGTGTGTGTGTGTGTGTGTGTGTGTGTGTGTGTGTGGTGGTGTGTGTGTGTGTGGGTGTGTGTGTGTGTGTGTGTGTGTGTGTGTGTGTCTGGTAATGAAAAGCCAAATATGCGACATTCAAAGAAAGGGAGGCCCTTGTTATTGTGCAGGGCCTTTGAAGATGAGAAGTCGGGGGGTGGGTGGGGGGAGTGAGGGGCTCAACTGTATTGGGAGCACATTATGTCATGGCTGTCAAAGCAACGGCGAGCTGACAGCGACGACGACACACTCTACACATACACACACACACACACACACACACACACACACAATCCCTCCCTCCCTGGTGTGGACGCGGAGCACGCAGAGTGTGGGAAAGGCCGGCGGAGGCACGCGCCAGTGAGGAGCTCACAAGCCATCGGGGCCGGGGGGTGTGTGTGTGTGTGTGTGGGGGGGGACGCAACCAGGGCCCTGCTGGCACGCAGCAGACCCTCTCCTTCCTCATGCACACACACAAACACTTCCTGTCTCCCCCTCCCCCTCCCCCGCCACCACCACCACCACCACCAGAGAGCGTGCTCCATCGCTGGTTCACTTCCTGCCTGAGCGTGTGTGTGTGTGTGTGTGTGTCTGTCTGTCCCGTGTGAGTCACCCGTCGGCACAATGAGCTGCTCGTCCATCCTGGGCCTACTACAGCGGGGGGGTGGGGGCGGGGGCAGGACAAACACACACACACACACACACACACACACACAGACAGGCTAAAGAATGTACATGTGATAGGGTGCGCGTCACTCGGGGATGAAAGCCCCCCTCTGACAGACCGCTGTGTGTCCCTTGTGAGTCCAACCCCCCCCGCCCCCCGACAGAGGTCTGAGGGTGGGGTGGGGGGGGGGCTCGGTGGCGGACGACACACAGAAATCAGCTACTCCGCCATGTTCTTAGAGGACAGACTCATGTGTGCACTCAATGGTTTCCCAGAGTGAGAAAACGAACACGACAATGTCGTTTGCTGTGTGTTTTCATGAGTCGGGGAAAGCACCTTTTAAAGCTACAAATAACAATATTTGTACACAATAACAACAAAAACTACAACAACAAAAATCATACTTTCCAAAATGAATCATTCCAATGATGTGTTCGGTGTCGCCTTGGTCTCTCTTGGTTGCGTGGCTGTTTTATGATATACTTTGTTTTATGGCTGTGATTGTTTTGTTGCGGTGTGTGTGTGCGCTGTGCGTTTGATGTTAGTGCCCGGCACATGGGTGGTGTGCCAGGCTGGGCGAGGTGTGTGCGTGTGTGTGTGAGATGTGTGTGCGTATGAGGTGTGTGTGTGTGTGTGTGTGCAAGACTGGCTGCTTGCTGATGCAGCCAGTCCTCGGTCTATCGGTGGCAAAATCCTGCTGAGCGTGAGAAACACAGACCGGGTTCCTTTTTTAATCGTCAGTCCACCCGCTGCCCAGACGATGAGTAGAAGCTCTCAGGCCTGGTTATCCACTGGTTACCTGTGGTCTCCAATGGGCCTTATTTACCTTGTGGCCTAGTAACCCCTGAGCCCAACAGTCAGAGCAATTGAATGGAGGATTGATAGATAGATAAACCATCAATTATGATTAATTCAATTCAATTCAGTTTATTTCAAACCTGCTTGCAGACATCAAACACATAACATTACACACAGCAACATACAACAATATTCACAAGTAGCAAACAATAGACAACAACAACAATAGACAAAGCATGATTTGAAAAGGGGATGGACGAAGCCAAGCTTTTAAATTTCCACCCCCCACACACCTAACCATTCTTATCAATACCAAAGACGATCCACACACAATAAACAAACACAGGCCCAGACACTCTCTATAACCCCTACCCCACCCTCCTCCACCCTCTCCCCCATCATCTTAACGACAGGCAACACCTTCACTCTCATCCAGATACATCTTCATCACTCCTTTTTTAAACTTCCTTTTAAACTGGTTT
>PIJE02000278.1:442404-464559 GCA_002895965.2 Coryphaenoides rupestris | reverse complement strand
ACTCCGACCCCACAAGCAGCCCTCCTCTTGCACGGCCCTATTGACCACGGGGGGCTCTGGAGCCTTCATCCAACGTAACTTACAGTGGAACGCCCATCACTAGAAGTATTTTGTGGTACACCAACATGTCATTAAGAGGAGGGAGGAGGAGAGAGGAGGGAGGAGGGGGGAGAGGAGGGGGGGGAGAGAGGAGAGAGGATAAAGGAGAGGGGATAGGGGGAGAGGAGAGTGGGGGAAAGGAGAGATGGGTAAGAGGAGAGGAGAGAGGAGGGGGGGAGGAGGGAGAGGAGGAGAGAGGAGAGGAGAGAGGAGAGATGTGGAGAGGAGGAGAGAGAAGAGAGGGAGAGGGGAGAGGTAGAGAGGAGAGATGGAGAGGAGAGGGGAGAGAGAGGAGAGATGGGGAGAGGAGAGAGGAGAAGAGAAAGAGGTGGAGGAGAGAGAGAGGATAAAGGAGAGGGAAAGGGGAGAGGAGAGAGGAAGGAGAAGGGGAGAGGAGAGGGGAGAGAGAGAAGAGAGGAGAGAGAGGTGAGGAGAGAGGGGAGAGAGAGAAGGAGAGAGGGAGAAGAGGAGGAGAAGAGAGGAGAGAGGAGGAAGGAGGAGAGAGGAGAGAGGGGGAGAGGGAGAGGAAGAGAGGGGTGAGGAGAGAGGGGAGAGAGTGAGGGGAGAGAGGGGGAGAGAGGAGAGAGAGGAGAGAGGTGGGAAGAGAGGAGAGAGCGGCACTTGGGGAGACGGTGAGAGTAGACCACATGACCACAGTGTCTATAACTCTCAGCTCTAGAAGGTGTTAATCCCTGTTTAATGAACTCTGCCTTTGTCCAGGGAGGGGGTGTGTGTGTGTGTGTGTGTGTGTGTTGCTCATGCACATCAAGGTAGGGGAGCCAGAGTGAACAGTGTGTGTGTGTGTGTGTGTGTGTGTGTCTGTGTGTGTGCGTGCGTGAGTGAGTGTGAGTGTGTGTCCATGTGTGAGTGTGTGTGTAGTGTGTGTGTGTGTGTGTGTGTGTGTGTGTGTGTGTGTGTCTGTGTGTGTGCGTGCGTGAGTGAGTGTGAGTGTGTGTCCATGTGTGAGTGTGTGTGTGTAAGTGTGTGTGTGTGTGTTGTGAGGCAGAGAGAGAGGGACAGGTTTCAGCTTGACAGACAGACCTGAAGCCACACAATTTCACGCTCCGTGGTCAGTACACACCACCGCCTTCCCATCCCAGTGTGTGCAGCTTGTGGATGTGTGTGTGTGTGTGTGTGTGTGTGTGTGTGTGTGTAAGTATGTGTGTGCATGCAAGTAAGAGTGTGTCTGTCCATGCACATACACCCACTCACTTACACTCGCTGTTGCGTGCACACACACACACACACACACACACACACACACACACACACACACACACACACACACACACACACACACACACACACACACACACACACACACCACACACACACACACACACACACACGCCAGCATACACGCGTGTGCGCGCACACACACACACACACTTACGCACGCATAGAAACTGGCATGGATTTCAAGTGTGTGGACACGCACACACACATACACACACGATGACACACACTGGCACTTGTGGAGCTTAACTATTAACACACGGGGGAGGGAGGGGTGGTGGCGGGTGAGGAGGGGAGAGGGAAATCAAATATGAATCTGTCAACACCCACCTGGAATTGAAGAAAAAAAGAAAAAGAGGACGAGTGGACTTACCATTTTATTATTGATTTCATGAAAATGAATTTCACACACTTTCTCCACAATGTCTTCGCTCTCGAACGTTATGAAACCGAATCCTGAAGGCAAGAGGACAGGAGGAGAAAGAGAGAGAGAGAGAGAGAGAGAGAGAGAGAGAGAGAGAGGGGGGGGGGGGGAGAAGAGAGAGAGAAGAGAGAGAGTTAGTGGGGTAATGTTCTGACACACAGTAGGGGCGGGGGCAGGTGATGGAAGCGGTCGGCCAGTCTGTGAGGCCGACCTGGCGGTGGCGGTGGGACAGTGGAGACGACACGGAGACACACACATGCACCACACACACACACACACACAGACACACACACACACACATTGTCCTCTCTCTCTCTCTCTCTCTCTCTCTGCCTCTCTCTCCAACAGCAGCCCTATGATGAAATCTGCCACGTTATTAAGGGCACTAGGGCCCTACTCTACAAAAAGAAGCCGGAGACGGGAGGAAAAAAAGAAAAGCTGCCACAAAGCCCATTTAATGAGATTCATGAAGCCCGCACCCCGGCATCTGAATTTCATTAAATGCATCTTGTGTTCTTTTTATTGAAATTTCACTGTATAACAAGCCCCCATTTTTATGTTAATGCCGGCTTCAGAACGGACGGCTCCTCTGACTGTGGGATTTTCCTTTGGTATTTATAAGATAAAAGCTTAACCCCTGTCTCTTAGCCCCGCAAAGACAGAGCGGCGAGATGCTTTTAGACTTTTTTGTGCACAAACGGATTGCGGTGTTCTGCTCCTCTGTGTTCTGCCGCTGACACATCATGCAATCCAGGCTTCTGTAGGGCGCAGGATGAAAGCGAAACTGATATTCTATTGCCTTGTGTGAGGAGAGAGGAGAGAGGAGGCGAGGGGAGGGGAGGGGAGGGGAGGGGAGGGGAGGGGAGAGGAGGAGAGAGGAGGAGGTCGTGGCGGGGGGGGGGTGGGGGATGCCACACAAAGGCAACACAGGCAGTGGATGAAGCTACGAGTGGAAATGAAAGGAGACGAGTTTCCTTTCAGTATCGAAAAAACATCAGGCGATGAAATCAGAATCCCCCTCAAGCTCACAGACATTACAGTAAACAGTCCAGCGGCGGGCCCACGCCGGGCAGCGGCTCAAACACACACACACATTAAGATCATCCCCCCCCACGCCCCACACACCCCCAAGCTATACCAGGACAGCAGGAGAGACAGAGAGACAGGAGGGGAGGAAGACAGGAGGGGAGGGAGACAGACAGGCAGGAGGAGAGACAGACAGGAGGGGAGGGAGACAGGAGCAGAGACAGACAGACAGGAGGAGAGACAGACAGATATGAGCAGAGACAGACAGACAGACAGGAGGAGAGACAGACAGGCAGGAGCAGAGACAGACAGGCAGGAGGATAGACAGACAGACAGACAGGAGGGGAGGGAGACAGGAGCAGAGACAGAGACAGACAGACAGGAGGAGAGACGGACAGACAGACAGGAGGAGAGCCAGATGGACAGGAGCAGAGACAGACAGGAGGGGAGGGAGACAGGAGCAGAGACAGACAGACAGGAGGAGAGACGGACAGACAGACAGGAGGAGAGCCAGACGGACAGGAGCAGAGACAGACAGGAGGGGAGGGAGACAGGAGCAGAGACAGACAGACAGGAGGAGAGCCAGACTGACAGGAGCAGAGACAGACAGGAGGGGAGGGAAACAGGAGGAGAGACAGACAGGAGGAGAGATAGACAGACAGGGGCAGGACAGATAGACAGGAGGAGAGCCAGACAGAAAGGAGAAGACAGACAGACAGGAGGAGAGGCAGACAGGAGGAGAGGCAGACAGGGGCAGGACAGACAGACAAGAGGACAGACAGACACGAGGAGAGACAGACAGACAGGATAAGAGACAGACAGGGGGAGAGACAGACAGACAGGAGGACAGACAGACAGGAGGAGGACAGACAGGAGGAGAGACAGACAGACAGACAGGATAAGAGACAGACAGGGGGAGAGACAGACAGACAGGAGGACAGACAGGTAGGAGGAGGACAGACAGGAGGAGAGACAGACAGACAGACAGAGCGACAGGACGAGAGACAGATGGACAGACAGACACGATGACCAGCCCCACCTCCTATCCAGTACAACGTAGTTTCTGCTCCAGCAGTCGTTTGCTGGGATATTTATATGGGTGACAGTGAATCTGCACGTCTGTCTGTCTGTCTGTCTGTCTGGAGGCTTCACAATATTTGCTTTCATTTCCTATGCAGAACAAAGAACGTGAACAGTTGTGCTCCTCCTCAGACTACAGGCTGCTTGTGCTCATCAGGTACACTACGGCAAAAACAAGCTATTTGTTTATGGAAAATACAGCATGCCAATATTTCATCTCAGACCTGCCATTATTTACTTACATGATTTTGACAAAACGCCTGACGGCCATTTTCCAAATGAAGACAGAACACCTTGCCAGACTTTGTTTTCTGGACTAAAATACTTTTTTTTCCTCCTGCATTTCCCCGGCAGAATCTACAACGATAGTGGCGTATTCATGACCAATATTACCTGACTGATACAAACACAGCACGCTTCCCACCTCAGTGTATTATATTTTATTTTATATTTCCACCCAAATAAAGGAAACAGATGAGCCGCCTTGAAGTGATTGCCAAACTTGTCAAGCGCCGTAAACACAATTTCCCCCATTAAAGCGCAGCCTTCTGTCTGTGTCCTCCTGACTCTCTGCGGTGGGAGCACCGAATCGGGTTCCTGATAACAACAATACCGCATCATCCCGACGACGTGGGGGTTCACCGGTCCTGATGCTGCAACCACCTGACTCTCTGAGACATCCCTGTCGTTTAAGGGGGGGGAGGGGGGGGAGTGAAACACAACTCTGAGACGTCTTAGCTTAACTTCCGTGTGGCGCGATTGTGCATTCTACACAGTGTGGCCGTTTGTGTTGCTCTAGCGCGGGGAATAGCACACACACAGGCGGGCCGGGACCCCCACCTGCATGCGTCGCCGCAACCTCAAGCACACACACACACACACACAACACACACACACACACACTCACACCACACACAACCACACACAGCACACATTCTTCTGGTGGTCGGACAGCAAGTAACTGACAGAAGGCAATGTAGTAGAACGTGTTCTCCAGGGATCTGACCAGGCTATGGATGACCCCAACATACATATCTGTGTGTGTGTGTGTGTGTGTGTGTGTGTGTGTGTGTGTGTGTCTCCTACCCCTACTCGTCCACACACCCACACACACACACACACACACACAGCACACACACAACCCACACACAACACACACACACACACCACACCGCACAACACACATGCCACCTCACGTCTCAGAGACTTGGCAGTGGAAAATATGTGTATCACGGTCCAACGTCCAGAGGTCTGTGTGTTGTGTGTGTGGTGTGTGTTGTGTGTGTGTGTGTGTATGTGTGCATACTACAAAAATATTAACATGTGCGGTGTGACAGGGCACGGCACACTTGGCTGAACACACCACACACACACAAACACATACACACACACACACACACACCAAACACGACACAACACACACACACACTCTGCAGAAACTTTCTCCATATTGTTTAATCGGCGATAACCCAGCGTCTAGCCTAGACGCGCTACTGTCAAGACGCCCAGGTCCACCCCCCCCCGCCCCCCACGAAGACCCCCCCCCGGCCCCGCCCACCCCCTCCCTTACGAATACCGGCCTGCTGGCAGTCAACGTCAAACTTTAGTGTGGATAGCACCTAACGACGCAATAAGACCAGCGCGGTTCCTCAATCATGTTTAGCATCGACGTAGCTCCGTCGATCGCTCTGTCGGCGCCTCTCTAGCGCCATCTGTAGTGAGCTGGGTGTACATCGGTGGTGTGGGTCCATGCGCTGGGATGTATGGCTTCAGAACTTTGTTTGCGGATATCTCGGTCCACGTCATCCAAAACACAGAACAGACGTCTCTTTCTCACGCGCGGCTGACAAGACCACTTGTTTCCCAAACAAGAATTTAAATGGTGTTGGGAAATTGTCGTTGTGATTTGGCAAGAAGAAGAAAAAAAAGCACGAAACAATAAAAAAAAAAGCATTGCGGTTTTGCACCGTGTGTTCATCTTAGTGGAACACGATGTTACAGTGGTTGTCTTTTGTAAAACATACACACACACACACAGACAAGCCCGCGCACACACACACACACACACACACACACACACCACATGCACATGTCAAACCATTTGCGGTTTAATGCAGGGGATAATTTGTGTCTTTGTAAAGAGACATTACACAAGTAAAGATTGATGACTGAATTGGAAATGACTAGAAAATTGTTGAGCGGTTGAAAGCATTCGCTAAATGTGGTTTCTCTGCGTGCGGCGGCGGCGGCGGCGGCGTTCTGTCCAAACAGACAGCTAACGGCTTTCCAGACGAACAATTGAAATGAGAAACAATGCATCAGGGCTTACTTTGTGCGAGTGACTGCGTTGTGGTTAAACACACACGGCTCCCGTCTGCCCCGACCCACCTGTACTCTGGGAAGAGATCTCTCTCTCTCTCCTGGCTCTCCTGGATCTGCTCTCAGACCACAACAGAAACTTAATGATGTTACAAAATCAACGACGATTAAATTAAACATGTGATTGTTAACGATATTATCGGTGACAATCACATGAAGATATGGGTATGGATTGATATTGTATTTTTCCGACAAAACGATTTCTATTATGTTTCTCGCTAGAGATACTATAAAACACGAGGCACGGTTTGTCCTTTATTAATCCCAGATAAGAAATCATAATTAGGAAATACTATACTGCATGGAGAGCAGTGAGACCAGTTTTGTTCTGGTAAATCTAATATCTCTTCTATCTGCTAGTATTTTTTTGATGTGCTCTCGAGGAACACACATGGGCCAAACAAACCGTGCAAACGGCCCCTTTGTTTCGTTGCGTCCAATGAAAAGCTCCCGTCAGTCCCCCCCCCCCCCGCCCAGCGACCCGCCGAGCGAGGGGTAATGCGCTGTAATGCTATCGCTCTCCTCAGAACACCAGGGGGCTCCAGCAGCGGACGGGGAGGACTGGGAGTTTGACATTAAAGGGATCTGAACGGCCCTATTTGTCTCTCTAAAAGATGCCACGAGGCATCGGGTCCTACTTTCACTCTTTGTTGTAATGCGACGGGTGCGGGGCACGTGGGGTGGGGGGGTCTCGACAGGAAGAGAGAGAGAGAGAGAGAGAGAGAGAGAGAGAGAGAGAGAGAGAGAGAGAGAGAGAGAGAGAGAGAGAGAGAGAGAGAGAGAGAGAGAGAGAGAGAGAGAGGTGGGATATAGAGAAAGACCAGGAGAGGGATAGAGACAGAGACAGAGATATGCAAAGAGAGGGAGGGAGAGAGATACAGAGCGAAAGAGATACAGAGCGAGAGATAGACAGAGAAATATAGAGAGCGAAAGAGAGAGATACAGAGAGAGAGAGCGAGAGCGAGAGAGAGATACAGAGAGACAGAGCGAGAGAGAGATACAGAGAGACAGAGTGCAAGAGAGAGAGAGAGAGAGAGAGAGAGAGTCTATTCTCTGTATTCCCCTCCTCCCTGAGAGCATTTTTTTCTTAAACCATTTGACCATCAGGATCCTCCAGTGTCTCCTCAGAAAAGGGCCTTGTCTGCCGACCGGGCTCCTCCATGACCATGATTTGACTTGCTAATCCACAGCTGGAATATTGTTATTAATAATCAGGGCCAGCTCCGCGCCGCCGGCTACGGCTGGAGCCCGGCCCACAAGCTGCTCCGCGCCCGGTGCCCACTTCTCTCCTCCTCCGCACCCCCGGGCCAACGTGATGTGGCCCCGGCCCCCCGACGCCTCTCTGGCCAGGTCGAGACCGGCGGCTCCCGTCCCGGTGGCCTGGGGGGCAGCCGGTTCCGGCGAAGATTCAGATCCAGACTTTTAATCACAATGTGAAATAGGACTCGTTGTTTGCAACTTGTAAAATGATAACGATATTGATGATGTCTTTAACGATGTCCTTATTGGTGTGTGGTTGAATCTGGGCCGTGCTGATGGGGCTACCGGGGGGTACAGGAGACGATGGAGACCTTCTGGGAAACGCGGGGCTGGAAGACGCAGTAGGCGGAGCTGGAAGACGCAGTAGGCGGAGCCAGTCGGAGCGAAGGGGAAGTCGTAGGCAAGCGGTCGGACATCGGATGTAGCAGTCACCTTCCAGTTGACCTGTACATCTCCACTATCAGTGGGATCTCTGTTTTACACACTCTCTCTCTCTCTCTCTCTCTCTCTCTCTCTCTCTCTCTCTCTCTCTCTCTCCTCTCGCTCTCCCTCTCTCTCCCTCCCTCCCCCTCTCCTCTCCCTCTCTGACTCTCTCTCTCTCTCTCTCTCTCTCTCTCTCTTGCTCTCTCTCTCTTGCTCTCTCTCTGTCTCTTTCTCTCTCTCTCTCACGCTCCCTCTCTCTCCCTCTCGCTCTCGCTCTCCCACTCTCATAGGACACAACAGAGGGTGGCTGAGGATTATTTTTAACAAGGGGGACACTGTTATTAGTCCCGAGATGTGGTTCTAGGGCGTAAGGCTATTAGTATTCGTAAAGTATTCGGAAATTATACAAAAAAATAATCGCTCGTGGCAATCGTCAAGCCTGAATTAGCAGTTTTTTATTTCCACAGTTCCTCGAATATGCTGTAGTGTCACGGTGAGGTGGCGCTGGCATCTACAAAACCATTCTAAGGTCATTCTAAGGTTAGATCTCGGGCCACACTTTCACTGGGCCACAGATGTGTTCAACTCTCAATACAAATAGCACAACATTGGACACATTATTGACCAATACATCCTGGTACATATTTATCCGGCTGTATTTCACCGACCCCCCTCCCCCCGTGCACCAAACAATATCACACCCCAAGGCTACGCTTAGTGGGCTAGCTAGCATCCGCCGTCGAGCCGCTGGCAAAACACCGCCCCCCCCCCCATCTATATAGACGGCCGTAATAAAAACCTTGACCGTAACGTTGATCTATCGGCGCTTCCCCCTGCTCTTGATTTTCGGGGAAGAAAACGGCGCTCGGAAATCTTAACTTTCCAGCCACAGAGCGGCTCCGTCTCATCTCCTCCTCCTCCTCCTGCGTCCGAGCGGCGTGCCCCGGGCTAGCGGCGGCGGCGGAGCGTCATTCGTTTAGCGGGGGCCCGGAGCCGCATTAGCGTCCACATCAGAAGGAAACACACATCCTCCCGCCGCTCGGAGGGAGAACTGCAATCTCAGCCTCGGCCTCGTCGTGGTGGAGAAGGAGAGAAAAGCCCTGGGTTCTCATGTTTGAATAGGCTACTGGAGGAGGAGAGGGAGGAGGAGGGGGAGGGGGAGGGAGGAAAGGGAGGAGGAGAGGGAAGAAGGGGAGGAGGAGGAGGAGGAGGAGGAGTAGTGGGAGTGAGGGGAGAAGGAAGGAGAGGAGGAGGAGAAGGAGGAGGAGTAGTGGGAGTGAGGGGAGAAGGAAGGGGAGGAGGAGGAGGGGGAGGTGGAGGAGGAAGAGGAGGAGGAGGAGGAGAGCTATCAGAGCGATGCCCGTGAGCGACCAGAACCAGAAGCCCTCATCTTCGCTGAACTGAACAACGACGTGACAACCTTGTCTTGGGGGGCGGCGGGCACTGAACCCACGAGCAAGGCACCGTGGTCCCCTGATCAGCAGCAAGGCACGGGGCCCTCAACCCGCTCACCCGCTCACCAACCTTCTCCAGGCCCCTCCCCCCCACCACCTTCGCCCCTTGCTTCCATTAGCACGGTGAGGTTCTGTCCACATCTATTATTCATTAACTTTCTTAAATAACACTCGGGGACGGATGGATGGGAGGTCTATTTCTGTACAGTAATTCATGAGGACGACGACACCTTATGCTGGCTGGTGTCCCACGTAATGGATTACCTCCCCGCTCCTTCGCTCAGGTGCCCCGAACCTCAACTTACTTTCCAACAGAAATATATAAAACAAGAATCTCCCGACTCTAACCATCCCTCCGTCTCGGCTGTACGGCTGTCTCACCGCTCACACAGGGATGGGACCTGGGAAGAGAGAGAGCCAGAGACAGAGTAAATTAGTTATTACAGAGAGACACAAACCATGTGCTTTCCCAAGAGCTGCTTTTCAGGACGACGTCGTTGTTTATTTTCCTTCACCGCCATTCAGTATTTTAACAAACACAAAAAGCGTGTGTTTGAGGCTCCTAAAAGCAGTGGATTACCATGATTTGGAAAATGACGGTTATCCGCCGAAATGAAACCAGATATTTTAAAAGTCATTTGTGGTGTTAGTAGTACAAATAGTGGAGGAGAACAGAAAAGCAGCCACGGCGCTGAAGCCACAGGTTGCGGGGAGATTGAAGTGTGGCTTAATTAACTGCAACATATTTCAACACATCAGTGAATATGTAAATCACGCATAAATTACACACACATAAATTATTATTTCCACTTGATAATCCGCACCTGGGGCCTTGTTAGTACCTGGTCATGAAACCAGACTCATGTTATGTATGCGGCCATGTTGCCCACACCCCCAACTAAATGTTATCAACTGGTGGAAACATCCTCGTGTTTTCAGCGCCGCAGAATTACTTACTTGAGCACCGGTTGCAAGCAGTGTTTTCAAAAACGCTGTCGATCCACGCAGGTAAAAATGTGTTACTTTGGAGACGCTCTACTAGGCTCAGTGTTTTAGTGTCGAGACAAAGCTCAAAGATAAAGTAAAAGTTTTGTATTTAAAACCTCGAACTCTGTCATTGGTCGGGTCTGTTATGTTGAATCTTATGGGATAGTAGTATGTAGTCGTAGTATTGTTTCCGTATTACGATTAAGTATTTTCAAGATTCAAGATTTCTTTATTGCCATGTGTAACAAGTGCAATGTAATGCTTACTCCCATTCACTCCTAGAGTATTCTTCTAAACATATTCTGAACAACTCTAAACAATTAGTAATGGTACCTCGTAAGTACAGTAAAAAGTACAGTAAATAATTTTCTCCTGAACCGTATCCTTATAACATAAATACTAAAACAACTCTGAACAATTCGTAATATAGAACCTAATAAGTAAAAAAAAACGTAATACTCAAAATGTGCAAAAATGTAATTAAAAGTGTCCATGTGCAGTCCAGTAATATTCTTATCCAGGCATAAAAATAGTAACTAGTAGATAGTAGCAGCAACATGATGATAAAGTATAATGATAAATGATAAATGATAACCAGTGCAGTACAGTCCAGTGAGAGGGCCTGCATGCTATGGAGCCGAGTTCCTGGTGTAATTGAACATCTGTAAGTCTAGTGTAATATCAGTGCATTGTGTTGTGGGAGTGCAGGGTATTCTGGTGGTTCGGGTGCTCGACTCCCCAGCCGGAAGGCTCTGGGTTCGATCCTCTAGTGTCCCTACAGAAGGAGCAATATACCCCCCCCCCCCCCCCCGCAACCCCTACCTGCTCCTTAATGACCTCCCTGTGAATTGCTTTGGATTTAAGCGTCTGCTAGATGACCGAGGAGTAAATCGTAATTTTTGCTTCGCCACATATATCATAGTAGTTGCCATGGCGACTTGTATGATATATGCAGTGACACAACGGTGTGTTTAACCCGTCGCTCCACTTCTCTTGCAGAGCCCAGATCACCTTCTTTATTCTTTCTTTTTACATATTTCGTTTTTATAAAATATAGTTTTTATACCTATGGCTCCTCCGTGGCTGCCATCCAATAGCAGTTGTAGTCTTGCCAGTGAAATCTACTGGTGAAGTCTCCCGTATAATACTAATCGTTTTTGAGACCTTATACCATATTTTATGATTTATAATGCTGGATAGGAGTACTTTGGTTCTGCACCAATTGTTTTATTTCTAGGTATGTCAGGTATAGTATCCAGGTATATGGGTCTGTAGTACTGTCGTTGAAGACACTATGTATCTATATCTGCTACTCATGTTGGCCCAAATAAAAAATTCGCTCAAAAGGAAATCAAAACTTTTTTAAATATATATATACAGTACATATCTATTCTATCATTTCAATTGCATCGATTTCAATGACAATTGTAGCTGGTAGTGTTGTTGTTACAAGAAACCCCAGAACAAGCGCTATCAGCGTCGCGTCGCCCAATCACTGGTATAATCATGAACAGAGCGTACCGACGATAACGGAGGAGGAGGAGAACGGCCATTAGTGCTATAAAGAGCAGAGAGAGCCACCTGGTGCCCATAACAGTCAGAAAGAAGTGAGGGAGGCTGCGTCGTTAGCCCCAGCACGCCCACCACACGAGAGCAGAGAGAGAGCTGGGCTGGGTGTTACCGGGACCACTAGTGGAGTCCCTGCTAAAAAAAAGTGGGACTGGGTTCGAACCCCGATGTCCGGCAGTCTAACCTGTAGGCATCCGAGACCAAGATGCCCCCTCCCACCCTGTAACCCCGTATACCTGCGCCTGGCTTCCGATCAAGTTTAGGGTTCAGTTTAAGGGTCTTGTTGTGACACATAGAGCCCTGCATGGTCAGGCGTCTGTGTGTACATCTGCGATCTACTCCGTCCCTCCATTACCATCACTTAGGTCTTCTGACCAGGGCTTACTGGTTGTCCCTCGCTCTAGGCTCGAAACAAAATGTGGTAAAGCCTTTGAAATTGTGGCACCTACACCGTGGAATGCCCTTCCACTGGACTTAAGATCTGCGGTCTCAGTTGACACGGCAGGTAAAGACTCATCTGTTCAAACTGGCCTTTGTCTCGCCTCTTGTGTCTGTATTTCTGTGTTTTTTATGTCCTTTGTTTTAATGGTTTTATTGTTTCTTACGATGTGATGGTCTTATTTTAAATAGTTTACTCCAGTGCCGCACTCTGTGACTTTGTCTGTGAAAGGTGCAATATAAATAAACTTTACTTACTTAGTACTACTCCTTCAGAAAAGGTGGGATGCGTCTTATTAAGCCCAAACGAGAGATTGCATGGCGTGGGCAGCAAAGGAGCGTACAAGGCCAGTAAGTAAGCCTAGAAAATTTGACCATATACACACAATAATAGCAGTAGTAGAAATGCAGATTCAAATATAAATGTAAAACATGAGACAGAGGCATTATTGCCAGCATATGCTACCTAATTGAAACTAAACACGATTGACCATTATGCATACGCAGGCGACACATTCATTACTTGTATCTGAATTTGCTTGTATCTGAAAAGTGCCAAAAGGGCGAAACGGTGACGGTAAGGCGAGGAGGGGAGGTGTGGGTGGAAGCCAACAGGTCGCTAACACCTCCGCCACCGCCTCCAGCCCTGTCGCCACGGTGCCTGGGCCCGTACACCCGGTGGCTTGGCGGAGATCTTTTCTTCTGGTTTGCTCGAGCGTTCGTTCCTCTCCTCAGATGACAAGCGCGATATATATAATGTGATGCGAAAATTGCTGTGAAAGACAAACAATCCCACGGCCACATGCTCAACGTCGCCAAAACGCTGCTGCTGCTACTGTGTGTGTGTGTGTCTGTGCTGTGTGTGTGTGTGTGTGTGTGTGTGTGTGTGTGTGTGATTTTTGACAAACAGTTCCGGTGCGACTGGCAGCCGGAACTAGATGGAATAAATCACACAGTCTCTGGTCTTGGATTGTCTTGAGTCCAACAGCAGAAGACAAGACAACCGTTCTTTGTTACATTGGTCCTTCCGGCGCCTTCTTGTCCTGTTTTTGTTAAAAAAGAAGAATCATTTCTTCCGTCGTTTTGGAAGGGACAGCTGAAGACGCGGATAAAGTTCATTAAGTTCCAGCTAAGTTCCGCAGATCCTGGCAGTCCAGGAAGTGATGTCACAGCTCTCCACAGGAAATAGACTCACAGGTCTCACGTCGGCTGTGGTTGTGCGTTTATGTCCTTGAGGTCCCTCTCCACCGCATTACCAACAGCCCTGTTCCCCAGGAGTCTTGGAGTCGGGTTTAAAATGTTTGGCGGGTGGAAGTCCTTCAATGTGTGAACACCCCCCCCCCCCCCCCCCCAACCCCACCCAATGTTCCGCGGTCGCGTCGTGCGACTCCCAACCAGACAGCGAGCAAAGACTGGCGCGCCAAGTACCAGTCGGAGTTCGGGCCGCGACTTTAATAGTGGCGTGGTGGAGAGCAGCCTTGAGAGAAACATGTCTGTTTGTGTGTGTGTGTGTGTGTGTGTGTGTGTGTGTGTGCGTATGTGAATGTGTGTGTGCGTGCGCATTGTGCATGTGTGTCGAGCGTGTCCAGGAAACCCACAGTGTGTTGTAAATTCGACCTCTCCAAAATAAACTGACCCCTGCGATGTAAACACAACGCGGCGCCCTAACTTATGGCATTGAATGTCATCATTAATTGCACTACATAAGGCTGGGTCCTAATCACTGCTCTGCTACTCTGCCTGATTGAAAAGAAACCACTTAGCTCTGAAATTACAACAACAGTCATAAGCAACAAGCGATGGAGTCGGGCCATAATTGAACATGTTCGTTGAGTGTTGAAAGCGCTGTTGTCGTGAAATTGTTTTCACTGATTCAAAATGGAATGAAAAATTAATGTTTTCACGCGGCCTGCGGTGGCTAATGTTTTGGCAATGTGCCGATTTGTTTCTCCAGTTTCAACGTGACGCCGAGAGGAGAACCTCAGCAGATATTACACTTTAAAGTAGTCGCTCTATCTCTCTCTCTCTCTCTCTTTCTTCCTGTGTCCCCCATTCTCTTTCTCTGTCTGTGTCTCTCTCTATCTCTCTCTCTCTCTCTCTCTCTCTCTCTCTCTCTCTCTTCCTGTGTCCCCCACTCTCTTTCTCTGTCTGTGTCTCTCTCTATCTCTCTCTTTCTCTCTCTCTCTCTCTCTCTCTCTCTTGTTCCCCCACTTGCCTCCTACACCCACACACTCTCACACACACACACACACACACACACACACACACACACACACACACACACACACACACACACGTAACAGACGCATGCATGCAAACTCTGATACAATCACATGCGTACTTGCACATATATGCACATAAAACACACACACTGAGAGAGGCACCGTCTGCGTGAAGCTGGTGAACCCCTGGTCTTCCCCAGCCTCCTCCATGGCTCCTCTCTCTGAATATCAAAGAGAGCAGATCACAGGAGGATGCGGAATAGAAGGGGAGGAGGGGGGAGGAGGGGGGAGTCATCACCGTCGCTCTGACAACCAGCCGGCTGCCTCTTGATGTAGCAGACACAGAGAGAGACAGAGAGAGAGACAGAGAGAGAGACAGAGAGAGACAGAGGAGAGAGAGACAGAGAGAGAGACACAGAGAGAGAGACAGAGAGAGAGAGACAGAGAGAGAGACAGAGAGAGAGAGACAGAGAGAGAGACAGAGAGAGATGAGGTAATCAGATGATCAGACTCTGGGCATGCCCTCAGCCAGGGGTCAGGGCTCCATTCTTTTATCACTTAGCATGTGTGTGTGTGTGTGTGTGTGTGTGTGTGTGTGTTGTGTGTGTGTGCGTGTGTGTCTGTGTGTGTGTGGTGTGTGTGCGCGTGCACGTGTGAACACTAGCCTCCTGTGCTAGGTTATGCTAGCTATGAGGAGCTGTGTCTAGACACGGGGGGGGGGGGGAAAAGCACAGGAGTTTGTTATATAGACAAGTCGCTGCTGACAACAGACTCACCACGCACACGACAACACAACAACAAAATGCACAAATGAAGTATGCAATGCAGCAACTTTTCAATCAAAGATTAAAAAGTGTTTTCTTAGCGCTTTGCTTTTTGTGGAGAAAGCGCAAACACAACACTTTCCTTAATCACTTCAAGATCTGGTTTAACACTCAGCTAACACGGTGACTCTCACAGGCATGCTCCATTACTCTAACTGTCTCCAACAACACCGCAGTCTCCATCTAGTCAGGACTGTATGTCCCCAGCACTCTGTTTGTTTTAATGTACGTATTTACACCATGCAGCCTTGGGTATGCGCACGTGTGTGTGTGTGGTGTGTGTGTGTGTGTGTGTGTGTGTGTGTGTGTGTGTGTGTGTGTGTGTGTGTGTGTGTGTGTGTGTGTGTGTGTGTGTGTGTGTGTGTGTGTGTGTGTCTCTTTGTCTCTCTGTTTACAATGCTTTCACATTCGGGATACATCCCTGCTTGCATGAATAGCATCGTCTTAACCTGTCAGAGCTGGAAGCCTGTTCGGATGGGCCGAGACTTACCAATACTTGCACACACACACACACACACACACGCGCACACACACACACACACACACACACACACACACACACACACACACACACGTGCACACACACGTACACACCACACACACACGCACACACACAATACATGCACCGTTGACTGTCTGGCGCAGCGGTGTGCGGTGACATGTGAGTGTGGAGGAGTCCAGCGCTGGTGGAGCCGGGGGGGAGGTGGGGGTGGCGGGGGGGGGTGGCGGGGGGGGGGGGGGGGGGGAGGCAGGGAGCCACGGGGGGCCAGCAGACCAGCAGATGGACAGGCCCCTGGCCAGGCGAGCATTGGAGCAGAGAGACCCTGTGGCGTGGAGAACAGACCCCGCCGTTGCCTCCTCCTCCACCCTCCTCCACCCTCCACCTCCTCCACCCTCCACCTCCTCAGCCGCCTTCTCCTCTCTGGCTTCCCTCGTCCACCTCCTTCCTCCCTCCTCTTTCGCCTCCTCAACCACCACCTCCTCGCTCAGCCTCCTCCTCCACTATCACCTGTCTCTTCCTCCTCCTCATCCTCCACCATCCACCTCCTCTGCCGCTTTCTCCTCTCTGGCTTCCCTCCTCCTCCTCATCCTCCACCACCATCACCTGTCTCCTCCTCCTCCTCCTCCTCCTCCTTTCCTTTATACAGCACTAGGGATAGCACCAAGGCACTATAATGCACGAGAGTGCCTGGGTGGTATAGAAATACATTTGCCTTCCATTGTCTCCTTCTCCTCTCTCTCTCCCTTCCCTCCTCCTCCTCCTCCTCCTCCACTCTCAGTAATGATCAGGGTGCGCGATTGGCCACGCCTCCCATTCACCTAGAATTGGACGCAATAACGCGTGGGTAAAGGATTATGGGAAGGCTCGTGTGGGGCCGTGGGTTTGAAGGGGCGGGGCAACGGTTGAACTTCAAGTTCACTTTATGCAAATTAGCGTGTCATGTGGCACAGGCCGACACCGCCGCCGACAGCGACGTTGCATCTGGTCGGGCCGTAACACCTTCATCCCAACTTCATCCTCCTCTTCCTCTGCCCGTCACGCTGCTCAATTAACACGGACAGCTGTCACTCTGTCAGGACTGTGTGTGTGTGTGTGTGTGTGTGTGGGTGGGGGGTGTTAGAGGGATCAGAGAAGCTGGCAACCAATCAAATTGTCCAAAAGACAGTGAAACAATGTAATCGGTGAACCAAACGTGCATCGCACACACACACACACACAAACACCTGCATACAAACTTACACCTTCACACATATCCAGTTAAACAGACGTTTGGATTCTTATGTCTGAACACAACTCCATAACTTCTTCTTGTATCTACCATACCACTGATTCAACAATGTACATATGTGTGTGTATATATTACATATATCTGTACTGTATGTACAGTATGTATGCATGCATATATATATATATATATATATATATATATATGTTTGTTTTTAAATGTGTGTAAAGTCTGTGTCTTAGTCTGTCTTGAAAAGTACAAAAAAAATATTCTAATAATTATTATGACAATTATAACACACTGGCATGGGTAAAGGTGTGATTTAGATTGTAAAAAAAAAAGACACACTGACACACCACACCACACTGTTAGAAAAATGAGAGAAATTCGTGTCTCTCCTCTCTCTCTCTCTCTCTCGCTCTCTCTCTCTCTCTCTCTCTCTCTCTCTCTCTCTCTCTCTGTCTCTCTCTCTCTCTCCAACCGTCCACACTGTCTCAGCCGGATGTGAAACTCAGAGAAAGTGTTCGAGTGTGTATTTCCCCTGGGGGGAGGAGGGAGGAGGTGGCGGCGAGGGGGTGGGAGGAATGGGGAGGGAGGGGAGGGGGGCACATGCCCACCTGCGCCCTAACCTTTGCTATATGGCTGGGAGGAAACAAGATTGTAACTTCAGCAGAGGGGTGGGAGCCAGGCATGTTTCTGTGTGTGTGTGTGTGTGTGTGTGTGTGTGTGTGTGTGTGTGTGTGTGTGTGTGTGTGTGTGTGTGTGTGTGTGTGTGTGTGTGTGTGTGTGTGTGTGTGTGTGTGGTGTGTGTGTGTTTTTGTGTGTGTGTATGTGATTGTGTGAGAGAGAGGTGAGGTGTCCACCAGCACCACAACATTTCCAGGCGCACTCTCGTCAGACAGAACTCGACGCGTTACCCAGAATGCACCAGTCGGACATGAGACGGCGCTGACAGATCTGCCTGCTGCTGTGTAGAGCAGATTCTAATGGTGTTTCTTCCTCTGTGGTGTGTGTGTGTGTGTGTGTGTGTGTGCGTGTGTGCGTCTGTCCTCCAGGTAGAATGTAAGAAGGCTCAGCCCAAGGAGGTGATGTTTCCCCTCGCCGGGACCACCATGGGCAGAGCCAGGGGCCTCCCCTACAACAAGGAGCCTCCATGCTGGGGCATGGCATGCTCAGTGAGTACACGCAAGACTTATTTAAACAGGCGCAACAATACAAACCTTTATTTAAACCTTCATGAGGGCATTAGCCAATGCTCAGTGGGTACCGGCCAACATTTATTTAAACAGGGCCACACAATACACCTTTATTTTAAAACCTTCATCTGGGCATGCTCAGTCAGTACCTCACAAACTTTTATTTAAACAGACGCAACAATGAAAACCTTTATTTAAACCTCCATGCTGGGCATTGGCCATGCTCAGCGAGAATCACGCAAAACATTATCTAAACAGACAATACAAACAATACAAGCATTTATTTAAACAGAGGAACTCACCAACACACTCATACAGGGTATCGTATACAGCAAGTAGTGGTTCTGGGTTCGATCCCCCAAATCTACATGTACATTTATATTTCGGGCATTTGACGGTTTTATCCAAAGCTACTTACAAAGAGTAACGAGTATCTAGTAACGACACCGTAACCTACTGATATACCTGAATACACAGGAGATTTCTTTGGATAAAAATAGTTAATAATTCAGACATAGTTTCATGTTGAAACACATACATGTGCACGGACATACAGTACAGTCCATAATCTGCCTCAGTCTCCCGTTCCTCCATTTTGAAGTGTAACTAGAGTGCTTTTTATCTACTTGAGGTCTGTGGTAATAAAGAGTCAAACTAAGAGACTAAAGAACAAAACCACTCAGCGTGACCCGTCCAGGGATCTCTCCTCTCTAAATCAATTTATTCGGCGGAGGGAAAAAGAGAGAGAGAGAGAGAATCTCATTTTGAAAATAAAGAAGTGACATTTGCGGTTGAAAAAACAGTTACAACCATTTTGGTGTGAAAACGTGCCACACGTAAACATGTAGTTGTCGCACGCTGTTCTGTACATAAATAAAACAACCTGCCACCGAATAAAACATATTCACGAGTCGGACAAAAGGAACGGACGCCCGAAGCCGAGTTGTGATTTATCGGACGGCGGGGAGAATCTGTTAGCCCGGGCGCTAGCGCGGAGCTAGCTCCGTTCTGTGGTCTCTGGCTCTAATTAGCAGGCCGCCTTCGAGGTGTGCCCCCGGTGGCCGCGGCGGTGGCGTGGCAACCGGCTATTTTGGGTCCAGTCTGGTGCCCCCCCCTTGGGCGTCAAAGAGCAGACTAGCACATTAGTGAGCTAAATGAAGAGGAAAATTGGTGTAATGTCATATTAAGAATTCATCACTGTCCCCCCGCCCCCACCTCTCCCAAGCCCACCCCCCTCCCACCTCCCCTCGCCTGGTAATGGAGGGGACACACGTGTCAGAAGGAGATCTCATCTGTCCGGACCTCCACTGTTGCCCCACCCCCCCAACCCCCACACCCCACACCCCCACACCCACCACCCCACTACACCCACCCTCATCCACCCTCACCACCTCATTTCCCGACCGGCCCTTCCTGGGGCCAAACTGGGCTCCGTTTAGACCTGGGTGGTCTGTTGATCTGTTCATTGTGTCTGTCTGTCTTTGCTGTTCTATCTTTTGTTCTGGACTGTAGATATCCACCTGTCTGTCTTCCAGTGGTGTTAACCTGTAACCTCAGAGGTTCATTAACGTACCTATTATCTATCATTATCTTTCTATCTGTCCAGTGCTGACAATGGGGGGCTGTTTGTGTTAGTAACTAGTGTGTGTTACTAGGGTGCAACTAGTGTTCATAACTAGTGTGTGTTACTAGTGTTTAGACTTAGTGTGTGTTACTAGTGTGTGTTACTAGTGTTTAGACTTAGTGTGTGTTACTAGTGTGTGTTACTAGTGTTTAGACTTAGTGTGTGTTACTAGTGTGTGTTACTAGTGTTTAGACTTAGTGTGTGTTACTAGTGTTTACAACTAGTGTGTGTTACTAGTGTTTAGACTAGTGTGTGTTACTAGTGTTTAGAACTAGTGTGTGTTACTAGTGTGTGTTACTAGTGTTTAGACTTAGTGTGTGTTACTAGTGTTTAAACTAGTGTGTGTTACTAGTGTTTAGACTTAGTGTGTGTTACTAGTGTGTGTTACTAGTGTTTAGACTTAGTGTGTGTTACTAGTGTGTGTTACTAGTGTTTAGACTTAGTGTGTGTTACTAGTGTGTGTTACTAGTGTTTAGACTTAGTGTGTGTTACTAGTGTGTGTTACTAGTGTTTAGACTTAGTGTGTGTTACTAGTGTGTGTTACTAGTGTTTAGACTTAGTGTGTGTCACTAGTGTTTACAACCAGTGTGTGTTACGTGTGTGGTCCGAGTGTTTGCTGCTGGTGGGACCGATGGGCTCTTATCTCCGCGGCGTTATCTTGCGACGAATTCAATCCAGCCAACTATTTAACGAGGGCGGTGAACTTCTCCCAACTTTGCTGTTGTTTTCCTTGCGTGACGTGCGTTCGCCGCCCGGCTCTCCGTGGGGAGACGGCGGGAGCGGAGGCAGCGAGGTGCTCAGCTGAGAATATTAACAGCCCAACTTGTTTGGAGACGTTCTTATCTAAATGAAATTGGAACAAGTACAGCGAAACATTCCTTTATATCATTTGCATTTTCCAAGGAAGGGGAAAAAAAAAGAGAAAAGAAAAAGCCGGATACCCTAGGCTCATTATTTAAGGAAGTGTAAGCTTCTTTTGTGCCAAATCTCATTAAAGTCGTCCCTGGCTCCTTTGTTTACTGCTGCTAATCGGGGCATTTATCTTTATTGTGTCGCGGCCGATGTATGTTTGCTGAAATTAATACACATTTGTGCCCGGGCGGTGGTACAGGGGGTTTACCAGATGGATAATTGATTTTAAAGTGAATCAGGATTGTTGAGCCATAAAATAGGTACATTAGCATGCATATTAATGAGCAGAGCGACGGGGTCCGCGGTCAGACACCCGGACAGCGTTTATTTATAGAGGCCCCTTCTCCTGCTCCTCCTCCTCTTTCTTCTCTTTCTTCTTCTCCTCCTCTTCGCTACACTTCACTCATTCCCTCCATCCTGTCAATGAGGAGAAGTGTGTGTGTGTGCGTGTGTGTGTGTGGGTGTATACGTGTGTGTGTGTGTGTGTGTATGTGTGTGTGTGTGTGTGTGTGTGTGTGTGTGTGTGTATGCGTGTGTGTGTGTGTATGTATGTGTGTGTGCGTGGTTGCATGGGTGGGTTTGTGGGCGGGTGTGTATGTGTGTGTGTGTGCGTGGTGTGTGTGTGTGTGTGTGTGTGTGTGTCTCTAAACCTCTACTAAACCACCATCTACTGTACATATCACATCAATACCGTCATCATCACCCATAAATCAATCCCCATGTTTGCACTTCCTAAGTCTCTTCTTAGATCAGCCACGTGGTTATCAAACCGTTTTACCTCCGTGTGAGATGATCTTTATCTGATGTGATTTAGAGAACAGATGCAATATTTTCCTCATTCATGCACCTGCCACAACGTGAACAGGCTCTTGAAGGTCTCCTCCATCAGCCATCCTCACTCTGTGTTCTGACGACTCCAGGGGCTTGGAACTGTGCACATTTTCCCCCCCTGCATGACCCCCTTCTCCTCCTCCACCTCCTCCTCCACCTCTTCCTCTCTCATCCTCCTCCATCTCCTCCATCTCCTCCATCTCCTCCATCTCTCCTCCAGTCACATTGAATCCACACCAGGTCACCCTCCTCCCCTCCCTCCCTCCTCCTCTTCCCGCAGCATGGCGTCACCGAGACGTTTTCTCATCAGGTCGGGGAATAAATTGAAGTTTTTCACGGGCAGCCAGCGTTGATTAGATATTTATTACGCTGCTCGACCTCTCTCCCTCCAGCTGGTGTTGGCGCCGAGGCTTACGGGGCGCGTGCACGTGGCGCACGGGTGAC
>PIJE02000278.1:416504-440689 GCA_002895965.2 Coryphaenoides rupestris | reverse complement strand
GTGAGTCATCCTGACCTTAAGTACTTCCTCCCGGTGGTAACGTGCGGCTGAAGGTGATAATCGCCCGAGGACTACAGATAAAAAGCCGAGACATATATTCTAATTAGTGGGTTAATTATGTTTGTATTACCTCCGACGGTGCCCTGGTTCTCACTTTACTCCATCATTTTGCTCGCTCTCTAGCTCTCTCTCTCTCTCTACCACTTCCTCTTCCTAAGAAATGATCGTCCTCCTCCCGCCTCTTCCTCCTTGTGTTAGATTTTTTGTTTTGATCCTCGCCGATCGACGGTGGGTGGGTGGGTGGTAGTTCTTGCGCTGTCTGCCACCCCCCCCCCCCCTCACTCTCTCTCTCCTCACACCGGGCGTCTAAATATGTCCGCCACAGCTGCCGAGGTCTGAGGTGCAGACCATTAGCTGGTGTGTGTGTGTGCGTTGTGGTGGTGGTGGTGGTGGTGGTGATGGCGCTCTGCGGTCCCCAATAAGAGTGATGAGGACGGCACAGATGAACAATACATCTGCCGGGGGCCCCCCTCCGTCAGAGGACGCGGGGACCTCCCAGGCAGGCACCACCACACCACCTCCTCTTCCTCCTTCGCCAAGCACCCCCCTCCTCCCCCCCCCCCCCCCCCCCCCCCCCCCCCCCCCTCCCAAAGCCACCCACGCGTCAGATGCACCGATTTCTCTCTGCGTCGTCTTTGAAAGCGACGGGAAGGAAGGAGTTGGGCGAGAGCGCCGGTAGTAGAAGCCGAGGCGTCGAAAAAGAACAGATGCTCACGAGCGACACAAGGTCATTGATGAAAAGAGCAGCAGCTGTGATGAGACGAACGAGTGGGAAAAGAAAGTCTCTCTAGTGGTAGCGATGGTGAGAGTCAATGTTGAAGAGATTACACGACACCCGCCGCCCGCCAGACAGCGGAGGCACGGCGTCCCTTAGCTGTGCGCCGCTCAACCGAGCGTTAGCCGGCTGAGGCGGCGACGGAGTTTCATTGTCAAATGGGCACGTTTGACATTGTGTGTGTTTGTCAGGAGCTGTAGGTAAGATTTAATCGCTGTAATTTGAGTGCAGTTTGTTAGAAATGCCACGGCCATCCATCAGCTATTGGCGAGTGAAGTGCGCTGTGAGAATATCTGTTCCGTTCTGGTTGACTGTGCGCCCGCCGCCGTGTGAGGATTTAGATGTCAGACCACTGCGGGCTCATTTCTGACCAATCAGGGCCTCTCTTTCCTGATTGACCCGGGGAGATCCATCTTGCCTGTCAATCACAGGTTAATGCAACACGGTGAGCAGAGAGGAGGGGGGGGACTTCTGCCCTCTCTCTCTCTCTCTCTCTTAAAAACTCACAAATCGTACCTGCAACACCTTTAAGTTATAACATGCTCACTATATCCAATGAAAACAGAAAGGCGATCAACAAAGAAAGCAAACACACGCAGTGTAGTGAGAACAAGAGTGATCGTTAAAATACAGAACAGTTCTGAGAAAGTGTCATGCTAGCCTTACCATTAACTCTGCCATCTCATTGGTTCAACGTACTCTCAAACCATGATGGTAATTAGCATAAATTAAAGTGCTTATTGGTTCCTAGAGGCAATCTGGAGATAACCGGGGAGCTATTAGATAAATTGGATGTGGTTAGCGACCTTGTTTATTAAAAGAAATAATAATCTTATATCTATATGCTATCTTTAAGCAATACATCTAAGCGGTATGGCTATGCATGGCTAAGTAGCAAGTGTGTCATAAATATACAACCCCTGGGAATCCTCCCGGCGTAGATTACGGTTAATTCCATTCAACAGATAGCTGTGTGTGTGTGTGTGTGTGTGTGTGTGTGTGTGTGTGTGTGTGTGTGTGTGTGTGTGTGTGTGTGTGTGTGTGTGTGTGTGTGTGTTGTGTGTGTGTGTGTGTGTGTGTGTGTGTGTGTGTGTGTGTTTTGAATTGAGTTATCCCTAAGTTCACCTGATGCCAGAGGTCTTCTCTGCAAGCCGTTTTAAATTACATTTAAATCATATTTAAATTACATTTAAGCCATATTTAAATTACATTTAAATGACTTATCAATACATAACAGCCTTGCATATTTCAGAAATATTTTCTTCTAAATAATATTGAGATGTGTAAACAGCTACATTGGTATTGGTATGTACTGTAGATACAGTGTGTACCCTTTAAATGTACCACACATTTAATAGTGACTAAAATAAGATTTGTGAACAGTTAAAACTACTATAGCATAACAGGGACTGATATGGGTAACAATATATTCTAAAATACTTATAATATTCTAATAATGGTAGCCTACACTACGCCTTCTCTTTTTCTTTTATGGTCCACATCACCCAATGTTGTGTTCCATGTTACAGATCTACACCACCAGATAATTCACACCTTTCCTCGTCTGTCTGTATAAGATTGATTTCTGTCTGAATTCCGCCCACTTTGCATTTGAAACGTTTGTGGTCCTCTTCACATTATCGTCTCGCAAAAGAACGTTTAAAGAAGGTGACAAAGACTAAACGCCGGCGTGTCTCGACGCTGAATGTAAAATGGAAGCTGTAATTTCTGCACGGGGAGCGGGAGGGGAAGCGATCGGAGGCGCTCGCCGGTGATCACAAAGACAATTAATTGCCGCTGAATGGCGGGAAATAGCTGCCACAGGAAATCCTCTCCCGACCCAGAGATCACAACGGAAACGGAAAAATGGAAGCGCGATACAAAACACCAAATACTTCACGCCGGTTTGTATCCGTTTATTTAACAAAAAAATAATCTATGGCTTTACAAATTACAAAACAACCTCCCTTTTTACTCGGGGACGAGTGAGAATTCCGAGAGTCGCTGTTCGTACTGAAGACACATGAGTCACGGGTGCGTCAACGTTTCCATACGGCGCGGGCGCCTGGCAAGCGAGGGCTAGACGATAAACACGTCCTCGCCGCGGGGGACGGGCTCTTCACACCGGACTATTTTGGTCCCGTGCACACTTCCCATCCAACATGTCGGTGTGCGTGCACGCAGCGGGGTGTGTATCTGATGACACCCTGCACGCGTCAATGCCGTTTGTGTAAAGAAGTAGATATGAATATTAAAATACACAAAAACACAGATATTTGTCATTTTGAAGAGTTGTGTGTGTGTGTGTGTGTGAGTGTGTGCGTGTATTTGTTTCTTTGCATGCGTGTGTGATTGCATGTGTGTGTGTGTCTGTGTTTACATGCATATGTGTGTGTGATGTAGCTTTATGCAAAACGTCCTTAGGAGGGCTCGAGCTAGGGGGGTGTCATAATCACTTGGCCTATAATCATATGGCCTGTATACAAATAAAATGTACTTGACTTGACTTGACGTAATGTCCAAACACATGATAACATACAGTATATAACATGTATCTATAATGTCCCTCTCTCTGTACTTTTAACTATTAATAAACACTAGATACTACTAATACTAGACCCTACATATTAAACCAATATGTAAACATGCACAATTTGACTCCCTCTCTATCCTTTATTCTACTTATTAGCATCGTTTTAACTGCAGCGAGCAACAAAAAATTATCCAAAGAAATATCTCCCAGCAATGTGTTGATGAATGAATAGAGTGCAGTTTTCTGATTGGTTCTTGTTCTCCTCAGGTTACCATGACATAGTGCTGTGTCATGATTGGTTCCTGACATTGTGCTGTGTTCTGATTGGTTTCCCAGGTTACCCTAACATCGTGGCTACGTACGGGCGAGGTTACACCGGATTCGCTCCGAGCTACAGCTACCAGTTCCCTGGTGAGTCACACTACTGCACTGACGCTGTGCATGTTCTGTTCTCCCTCACACACACACACACACACACACACACACACACACACACACACACCACACACACAGACGCACACACAGACGCACACACACACACACACACTTCCTCACACACACACACACACACACACACACACACACACACACACACACACACACACACACACACACACACACACACGCACGCACTCGGGCAGCGCGCCGGCGACTAGCATAATGAAGACTTCAGCTTAATGAGCGTCCGTCTGTCCGTCCGTCCGTCCGTCCGTCCGCCCGTCCGACGCCGTGACAACAGAACATCTCTGTAGCCGCCGCCGCAGGAGAGCAGAGCCATGGCTACGCTGGAGAGAGGTTGTGGTTATCGTTGCCATTTGGTGGCCGACTATCCAAATGTCACATGTCACCTTGTTAGTGTGTGTGTGTGTGTGTGTGTGTGTGTGTGTGTGTGTGTGTGTGTGTGTGTGTGTGTGTGTGTGTGTGTGTGTGTGTGTGTGTGTGTGTAGTGTGTTTTGTGTGTGTAGGCATGGGGCGTTGAGCCATGGCGTGACGCAACAGAGGCTGTCCCAGTGGGGTACTGTCTCTGGACCCCCCCCGTGGTCCCCCCTCTCCCCTCCTCCTCCCTCTCTCCTCCTCCCCCTACTCCTCCTCCTCTCTCTCTTATCTCTCGGCCTCCTTCTTTCTTCATCTCCCCTCCATCACAGCCCCGTGCCCCTCCTCTCTCTCCCATCCCTCCTCCTCCTCCTCCTCCTCCTCCCCCCTCCTCCCTCGCTCCTCTCGTGGCCTCCCGTGGTTTAAGTGACCATTAGGGCTCCATTAGCGAGCTACCAGGGGGTCACTATAGCACAATGAAGATGTTGGAGAGAGAGAGTATGATGACGGGGAGAGGGAATATGATGGAGAGAGGAGGAAAAAGAGAGAGAGAGAGAGAGAGATGGAGAGGGAAAGAATGGCTGGTAAGATCAGATGGAGAGTGAAAGAGAGAAGAAGAACGATAAGAAGAGAATAAAAGAGAGAGTTCTTCCTCCTCCTCCTCTTCTTCCCCCTCCTCCTTTGCCTCCTCCTCCTCCAGTGTCAGAGACACAGCAACCCTCTCCATCCCCGGGACCCGAGGCTGAAACTCTCAAAAGCCTTTTCATAAGAGCGAGAGTGTCGGACTGCAGACATCACCATCATCCTCACGTACCGAGGGAAGCAGCTTGGGATTCATTTTTACGTTCGATTCAAACGTCGAACGTACTTGTTGTCTAAATCTCCATCTTGAGATGTGGCGTGGCGGTGGGGTGTGTTGGGGTTAACCCTGAAAGTGTTGACTCCGCTTTGTATACGAGCGTGTCAGATCCCACGCATGTCGGTGCTCCGATGCGACGCTAAACGCCAGGCTGCCGACGCACCGGGAACGTGTTGTTGTTCTGACTGGAAAACCAGCAGGCAAGTGCCGAGATTATGAAAATAGAGCTGACATTTGCGTGGGTCCACCAACACCTTCCCCCCCGCACCTTCAACAAACTCACCTAAGTCCCTTCCCCTTGGAGGTCAAAGGTCATCCCAGGATATTAAGAGGTGTTGTCATAACAACGCCTGACTGTGGACTGTGGGGACCATGACAACCCCTCTGGGTTCTTACGAGGGGTAAAAGGTCAAGCAAACCATAAACGATTGCGAAAAATATTCTATTTGAAAGTCTTTTTGAACAACATTTTCCGACAGCTTATAAATACATTTTAAACAATGTTGATATGTATTTTGGTAATGTTTTGAAGCAGAATATATGATGAAATAGTCCAAAATAAAGCCTTTGCGGTTGCATATTGTTATTGAGACTAAAATAGGTTTGCCCACCAACGTTTACCAGGCGGCCCAGGGAGACGGAGTTCCCCGGGCGTTCAACAAGTTTTACTATAATGACATCCCATCAAAAATGAAAGTGAAATTGATAGCAGCATAGCGCTCCTGTGGCGGTCGTATTGAAAGAATCACACAACTCAAGTCGTGTGTATGTAGTTTTTCTCTAAGTACTTTAAGTTCTTTGAGTTACAAAGATATTGGATACTAAACAGATATTCACACTCCGAATAACAGGGATCTGATGTGCAGAATAAAATATGCATCAATATATCACCAGCGTGAGTCCTGTGTGTCTCGCGGTGTCTTCCCGCCCAGGAGACATCGGGCAGCATCGTCTCTATAGAGGCATTGTTTGGTCAATATTAGTACACAGTTGGAAAATTACAAAGTACCCTGCCTTAAACAACAGCCTAGTACCCTGCCTAAACAACAGCGCTGGAAAGAGATTAAATTAAATCCCAACATTTCAAAATGTTGCCAATGTTGCTGCTTGGAAGGGAATCCCTCTTGGTCTGCGATCGTTGAAACTATCGTCTTTTTCTTTACAAAAAAAAGCGCCTCCAAAAGTTTCCGAGTACTGGTTGAGCTTTTAGGACTGTATTTTTGTTATCCCTACATCTGACCTTGTGATCCATCCACCATTTGTTGGACTTTTTTTCCCCCGTTCCGACGTTCTTCTTGTCAGACACGTTGGTCTGCTTGTTGAGAGATCTCGGGTCAGGACAGAGATCTGTTGGACAGACAGCAGGACGTGACCCAGCCATGACGGCCAGTCTGTCTGTCCTCACTGCCCCCCTCTCCTCTCTCTCATCCCTGGGTGTGATCCAGCCAGCATGTCCCAGCGTCCAGCTCTGGTGTCCTCGTCCGCTCACCAGCCAGCTAGTGACCACACTCAGGTCCTCGACAAATACTGACTAACGCTGATTCATAATGACTGATACTGTCTAATACTGACTAATATTAACTAATAATGACTGATACTGTCTAATACTGACTAATATTGACTAATAATGACTGATACTGTCTAATACTGACTAATATTGAATAATAATGACCGATACTGTCTAATACTGACTAATATTGAATAATAATGACCGATACTGTCTAATACTGACTAATATTGACTAATAATGACTGATACTGTCTAATACTGACTAATATTGACTAATAATGACTGATACTGTCTAATACTGACTAATATTGACTAATAATGACCGATACTGTCTAATACTGACTAATATTGACTAATAATGACTGATACTGTCTAATACTGACTAATATTGAATAATAATGACTGATACTGTCTAATACTGACTAATATTGACTAATAATGACTGATACTGTCTAATACTGACTAATATTGACTAATAATGACTGATACTGTCTAATACTGACTAATATTGACTAATAATGACTGATACTGTCTAATACTGACTAATATTAACTAATAATGACTGATACTGTCTAATACTGACTAATATTGACTAATAATGACTGATACTGTCTAATACTGACTAATATTGACTAATAATGACTGATACTGTCTAATACTGACTAATATTGAATAATAATGACCGATACTGTCTAATACTGACTAATATTGACTAATAATGACCGATACTGTCTAATACTGACTAATATTGAATAATAATGACCGATACTGTCTAATACTGACTAATATTGACTAATAATGACCGATACTGTCTAATACTGACTAATATTGAATAATAATGACCGATACTGTCTAATACTGACTAATATTGACTAATAATGACCGATACTGTCTAATACTGACTAATATTGAATAATAATGACCGATACTGTCTAATACTGACTAATATTGACTAATAATGACTGATACTGTCTAATACTGACTAATATTGAATAATAATGACTGATACTGTCTAATACTGACTAATATTGACTAATAATGACTGATACTGTCTAATACTGACTAATATTGACTAATAATGACTGATACTGTCTAATACTGACTAATATTGAATAATAATGACTGATACTGTCTAATACTGACTAATATTGACTAATAATGACTGATACTGTCTAATACTGACTAATATTGAATAATAATGACTGATACTGTCTAATACTGACTAATATTGACTAATAATGACTGATACTGTCTAATACTGACTAATATTGACTAATAATGACTGATACTGTCTAATACTGACTAATATTGAATAATACCACCTGATACCGACAAATAGTGAATGATACCAACTAATCATGACTAATACAGACGAACACTGACTAATACCGACTAATACGCCAGGATTTAAATATTTCCGTACAATCACCGATTTATTGTTGTTTCGCTCTTTCAACAAATGTAGTTATTGTAATTTGCTTTGGACAAAAGCATCTGCCAAATGCTGTCAAAGTAATTGTAAATGTAATACTGACTGATACCAACTAAAACTGACTAATACTGACCAATACGGATTGATACCGTCTAATTTTGACTACTGTGATCTAATACTCGTGCTCCATCTCGGTAAATATTAAATCTTAGGAGATCTTATGATCCATGAGAGTTGCTCTGGCTCCGGTCTGTTCTGTTTTTTCCCGTGAGTGCGATGTGTCGGCGATGACGGCTCCCGCTCACGTCAACGCTTTGCGGAGACTCTTCACGAATTGTGAAAAGTGAAAGAAACCGCCGCGGCTGTCTGAGCGAGGAGTTTGTGACGGGCGCTCTGAGAACACTTTACTTTACATTTTATTTGACACGCAACCTTCCGGGACGTGAGCAGGTGGCAGTTTACAACGTCGGATGGAAGAGCTTAAAGCCAGCAGAGGAAACTCTACAAGTGTCCACCGGTGACTACCGAATGTCGTTTAAGTTAACCGAAGTTAAACTTTTATCCTCGTCTGTTTTTTGTACACGCCGCGCGTCGACGCAACGGTGGGAGGGGGGGGGAGATGCATTTCCTGTTGCATCGGAAACTAAAAGTGCTGATTGCTGGTGCTCTGGGCAGCCGGAGCTACTGATGAGCCCAGCAAAGAGGTCCCGTAGGTCGGGGAGATAGTGGCTACAGGGCCGGGTAGTCCTGGAGGTCAGAGAGAGAGAGAGTGGGGAGAGGGGAGAGAAGCGAGGCGTGGGGGGGGGGGATGGGGAGAGAGTGGTGAAAGGGTGAAGGGAAAGTGAATGAGAGGAGAGAGATTGGGCAGAGGGAGAGAGGGAGAGAGAGCGGCTCAGAGCAGATGGGGAGTGCAGACACCACACTGACTCACATATTGTCTTTAATAGCAGGGCCGGTCCTCACCCTGAATCACAGGACTTAAAATAGAACCTGGAACCTGGACCTGTGTGTGTGTTTGTGTGTGTGTGTGTGTGTGTGTGTGTGTGTGTGTGTGTGTGTGTGTGTGTGTGTGTGTGTGTGTGTGTGTGTGTGTGTGTGTGTGTGTGTGTGTGTTCTTGCTTGCACACGCACAAAAAATGTGTGTGATTTGGAGCTGCGGGCCCCATCGCCAGACCCTCGGTACTGGATGTCCGAATCCCTGCTCCTCTCCTCTCCTCCCCTCTTCCCCATCGTCCTCCTCTCCTCCTCTCCCCCCCCGCCCCCCCTCTCTCATTATATCCTGTGGCCTCATCCCTAGTACATAAACACACACACACACACACACACACACACGCTACACTCCAAGCTGAAAGGTCCTGGGTTCGATCCCCAAAGTCTAACCTATCGGCATCCTTGAGCAAGAGGACCCCTAACCCCGACCTGGTATTCAAGGTATTCAAAAGTGTCAATGGGCTGTACATTATACGCAATTCCTACACACACACACACACACACACACAAACACAAACTCACATCTGCCTGTGTCTCCATAAGCTTTTATCTATTTTGATATTTTTGTGGGACAGCGAGGACTGAGCGAAAAGTGGATTGAAGACGAGACAGATAAACATGTAGCATAGCACACCACCATACAGATACAGGGCTACCTGCTACCTATACGGTTAGCACACGAGCTAGTTAGTTGGCCCCTCCTGCCCTTATGTGTGTATTGGTTTTAAACGTAGCGAGCTGTCCTCCTGTTTCTCATCAATCTCTCTCTCTCGTAGCGTTAGCTGCTAGTTGAAATTCCCGACGGTGGCGTGGACCCTAATGTGTAGCACCTCCCCCCCCCTCCTCCGCCTCTCTGCGTGCGGACCCCCTTCGTTAGGGCCCCCTCGACCCTGCGAGATACGCGCATTAAAATGCATATACAATTATGGTTGTTTACCGCCGCCCTAATGAGAGCCAGCTCAGGTAGTCCGCTTTAATTAAGATGATGTCATCCCACAAGGAGCGGGGGGGGTGGAGGAGGAGGAGGGGGAGGAGGAGGAGGAGGAGGAGGAGGAGGAGGAGGAGGAGAGGGAGGAGGGGCACTACAGGACTCAGAGGGCTCTGAGTGTGTGTCCGACGTCGTGCTAGATGTGGTTGGAGATTCCTCCGAAAACTGAAAGGTGGAGGACATTTCTGTGCAAAAGAGCTCTCTCTCTCTCTCTCTCTCTCTCTCTCTCTCTCTCTCTCTCTCTCTCTCTCTCTCTCTCTCTCTCTCTCTCTCTCTCTCTCTCTCTCTCTCTCTCTCTCTCTCTCTCTCTCTGTTGGTCTTTCGTTCTCTATGTCACCTGTCACTGGTTGGAGAGGGTCCGAAGACACTCTGTCCTTCTCTCTTTCTCTCTCTCTCTATCTCTATCTCTGTTCGTTCGGTCTCCCATCCTGTCTCTCGCTGTGTGAGACCCAGTTACATATTTGCCCTCGTCTTCTCTCCTCCTTTCTCTCAATATTTAATTCTCTCTTTCACTGGGGGAGAAAATACGCATTGTCAGCCTCTTGCCCTCTCTCTCTCTCTCTCTCTCTCTCTCTCTCTCTCTCTCTCTCTCTCTCTCTCTCTCCTTCTCAATCCTTCGTTCATGCTTTCATTCATCCTCCTTCACTGGAGGTGAAAGACCCAAATACACAATAGCTGTTCTTCTCTCTCCCGTCCCTCTCGCTTTCTCTCTTTCTCCCTCTCTTCCTCCTCCCTCTCTCTCTCTCTCTTTCTCCCTCTCTTCCACCTCCTCTCTCTCTCTCTCTCTCTTTATCCTTCTCTTCCTCCTCCCTCTCTCTCTCTTTATCCCTCTCTCTCTCTCTTTCTCTTTCTCTTCCTCCTCTCTCTCTCTCTCTATCGCGGTGTTCAGCAGTGACAGCCAAACACGCTCCGTGTGTCTCCTCCTATCTCCTCCACCACTCACCTCGCCTCTCTGCCAGGACGGATAAACCCCTGCGCGTGCACGTGTGCGTGCATGTGTGTTGTGGGCGTGCACGTGTGTGCATGTGTGTGCATGTGTGTGTGTGTGTGTGGGGAGAGACGAGACGTCTGCCTAGCTCAAGTGTTTTGGAGGAAGAAACACTGAAATGTGTTGTGTTGTGTTGTGGCGTCCTCCCGTCAGCTCCGCGCTCATTTGACTGCGGAGCCGCGGCGGGTAACCATGCATAGCCGCTAGCTGGCAGGCAGATGTATTCCGACGGGCTGAGCAAATCTACATAAAATGAGTGAAACAATTGTCACTTAAGTGTACACCGAGCATGAATCCCCCACCACCCCCCACCCCACCACCCCCCACCGCTCCGCTGTTGGTTAATAAGCCCACGGATGTGACCTCCCCCCCCCCCCCCCCTTCCCGTGTCGGGGGTCCGCATTATTGCTTAACCCCACCCATCCCCCACCCCCGCGACACGGCTGCAATCAGATCGCTCTGCGGATCAAGTCTGTGCGGCGACGTTAACCGCCATTTTGTTTTTTCGGTTACAGTCCAAGAAATAGAATAACGGGGCAAAATTGACGATGCTGTTATATTATTCTACGTTCCAAAAAATAGAATTCTCTAACCTTTTTTTTTCACCCTGGAATGACGCGGGAGTCGAGCAATATATATTTTTTGCAACTGCAAAATGATGCGATTCCTGGCGAAGCAGGATGTTACTGTGGGATTAAACAGAGATTAGGTTTGTTTATTGATCCATCATCCCTATGAGATTATCTGTAGCGGGAGGGCTTCGAGGTCGCCTCAACGCTGTTATCAATATCATACCAGATGGGGTCACACAGTCACAACAACAAAAAATATTTTATGTTGAAGGAAATTAACTGACACAGTCAAAACTGCACATTCCCATTTAGTGGTCATAGTGTTGGACTCCCAGTTGAAAGGTTCTTGGTTCGAACCCCGACATCCGCAGTCCGCAGTCAGTCCGCTAACTCCTACCTGCTTCTTATGTTTCTTACGTTCCATTTACCTCAGAATTCTGAGCTGGGAATGACGTCACACCCGATGTTGACCGCGTTCGAAGTCGGACGCCTCCAGGAAAGCTATAGCCAGTTTAGCCATTGTTAGCAATACCAGTTGATAACAACGTATTTCGCTGCATTTTGCAAACACAAGAAGCAACAGAAGAATAGAATAGAATAGAATAGAACTTTATTTATCCCGAAGGAAATTCTTGTGCCAGGTTACATAGCGATACAGTGCAATAAAACAATATGGAAAACAACAGAATGATAAAAATAAACTAACGGATTTACAAATTTACAGTTAAAATATACTAATATGTAGGCAAGATAAGATATTCCGACGGCGAAAACAATTTGGCATAATTGAAGTGTAATATTATTGGACATTAAGAATATTGCACATGATGATGAGAGGAGATGAGAGGTAGTGTTATAGATAATATTTATAGACAACATGATAATAATAATAATAATAATATAGCACATGATAGAGTATTGCACATGATGTTGGACAGTAATATTAATATTGCACGTAATACTGAGGAAAGTTACATGTTGAGAGGTAATATTGCACATTATATTGCTGTTCATTGTCTTGTATTTCAACTGTCCCTCCCACAGAGGGGGGAGGAGTTATAGAGTTTGATGGCCACAGGCAGAAAGGACCTCCTGTGGCGTTCTGTGGTGCACCTCAGTCTACGGCTGAAGGTGCTCTGGTATGACACCAGTGTGGTGTGCAGGGGATGGGAGGCATTGTCCATAATACTGAGTAGTTTACTCAGCATCCTCCTCTCAGAGACCTCCACCAAAGACTCCAATTCCACTCCCAGGACAGAACCCGCTTTCCTGATGATCTTATTGAGTCTGTTAGCGTCGGCTGCCTTCACCCTGCTGCCCCAGCACACAACAGCGTAGAAGATGACGCTGGCCACCACAGAGTGATAGAACATCTGCAGCATGGGTTTGCAGACGTTGAAAGATCTGAGTCTCCGTAGGAAATACAGGCGACTCTGACCTTTCTTATACAGGGCCTCAGTCTTTTTAGTCCAGTCCATTTTATTGTCTATGTGAACACCCAGGTACTTATAATCCTCAACAATGTCCACCTCAGTCCCCCTGATGCTGACCGGTCTGTTGATTCCTGGAATCCACCACCAACTCCTTCGTCTTAGAGATGTTGAGTTGCAGGTGATTTAGTCCACACCACTCCACAAAACTGTCCACCACACTCCTGTACTCGGACTCCTGCCCCTTTCTGATACAGCCCACAATGGCAGAGTCATCCGAGTCATCCTTCTGCAGGTGGCAGGACTGTGAGCTGTATCTGAAGTCTGAGGTGTAGAGTGTGAACAGGAAGGGAGACAGGACTGTCCCCTGAGGTGCTCCCATGTTGCTCACTATAGTGTCCGACATGTTGCTCTGCAGCCTCACATACTGTGGCCGACCTGTGAGGTAGTTAGTAATCCAGGCCACTAGTGGAGCTTCCACCTGCATGTCCAGTAGCTTAGTCCCAAGCAGGGCAGGCTTTATGGCTTTATATAAAGAATGTGACTCTCACAACGCTGCCTGCCTCCTCCAGGTGAGAATAAGCCCTGTGCAGCAGGTAGATGATGGCGTCTTCCACTCCAATGCGGGGCTGGTAGGTGAACTGCAGAGGGTCCAGTGATGGTTAGACTAGTGCACGGATGTGCTTCAGGACTAGCCTCTCCGGCGACTTCATCACATGTGAGGTCAAGGCCACAGGTCTGTAGTCACTGTGGCTGCTTGCGTGTCTCTTCTTGGGGACAGGAACCAGGCATGATGTTTTCCACAGGACAGGAACGATCGTCGTGCTCAGGCTCAGGTTGAAGATGTGCTGGAAGACACCGCACAGCTGAGTCACACACAACATGAGCACTCTGGGGCTGAGGCCGTCCGGCCCCGTGGCCTTGCCTGGGCGTAGTCTGCTGAGTTCACATCTCACCTCCTCCGCTGTGATGGTGATTGGCCCTGGAGAGAGGAGAGGGAGGAGAGGAGAGGGGGGAGGTGAGGAGAGGAGCAAGCGGGGAGAGGAGATAGAAGTTGGACAGTACTGTGTGTCGGACTGATTTAATGAGATACAAATAAATAAAAGACAATATTACTACATACTGTATATTACTACCGTTTTTACGACTGTAGATGCGCGGTGCAGCCATCTTGGATTTCGAAGTCAGGGTTGTGAGATTCTTCCACCTTTCCGAGTCTGAAATCCGACTTGGGGGCGTTCCCCCTGAAACTCCCGACTTGGAACTCGGAAATTCCGACTTTCGAGTACAAATGGAACGCAGCATTAATGACATGAGCCTGAATTCACTGCAATTGATTTTGAAAAAAGACAGCTTTGAATAAAGCGAGTGATATAGTGAATGAATAAATAGTAAATGGGTTCAAGGTGACAGAAAGGTTTTCAAAAGGATGCACTCATCTCATCCACGTTGGCCCACTTCACTGCTGCACACAACACACGTTATCACTAGAGCTGTTTTCTGTGCAGTGAGAGAATGTACTTCCTGTCCTTCTGAATCCTGTCTCTCCGCTTGCACCTGAACGCTGACGACAGTGTGGTGCGATCCGCCCGCTCAGGAAGCAGGAACACACAACAACAACAACAACACCAACAACACCAACAACACCAACAACAAACGGCCCCTTGAAGAGGACGCTCTGTCTTCTCACAACCTCCTGAGGAAGTTCAAGTGCACCTTGCATCGTGTCCTGCGGTGCCACCCTCCCCCCGCTCTCTCTCTCTCTCTCTCTGTATCTCTCCCTCTCTCTCTCTCTCTCTCTCTCTCTCTCTCTGTATCTCTCCCTCTCTCTCTCTCTCTCTCTCTCTCTGTATCTCTCCCTCTCTTCCTTTGTGGAAGATGGGGATGCGTTCGCCTCACCTCTCCATGATACAGCGCTTAGCCGCGGCCCAACACACGGCCTTTATCTTGCCGTTGCAGCGGCGAGATTCTTTTGAGGAAACAAACTCGCCCGATTGGATTCCACCCAAACACCTCTCCTCCTCCCAGCCCTCATCATGGTGTTCAAAGGTGTATGAAACGTGTGCAATTACCACCATAAAAGCCAAGCTTTGCCAGGCTCTGGCTCAATCTATTCCTGTAAATGACTTTCCCTCTCACAAATCAAAAGCCATGAAGTCTTAATAGCAATGGATCAGTGTACCAAATAGTTTCATTACCTTCTGAAAAACCTTTGGCACCGACCCTGCAGAAAGGCACGTGTAGGGCTACGACACAGACTCACAGGGTGCTCACCTCTAGATACACAACACGGATACAGAGACACACACACACACACACACACACACACACACACACACACACACACACACACACACACACACACACACACACACACACACACACACACACACACACACACACACACACACACACACACACACAGAACACAAAGAACACAAACCTTCACAAAGACACACACACATATACACCCGCACTTCCAACTAATCAAGCTCATTCTTCACCTCCCTGGTGTCCCGGGTGGAGGTGAATGGAAAGGACAATGACATCCACCTCTCCTCACTCCACCTTCCAGAGACTAGTCCCCCCCCCCCACATCTCCTCACTCCACCTTCCAGAGACTAGTCCTCCCCCCCACATCTCCTCACTCCACCTTTCAGAGACTAGTCCCCCCCACATCTCCTCACGCCACCTTCCAGAGACTAGTCCCCCCCACATCTCCTCACTCCACCTTCCAGAGACTAGTCCCCCCCCCATCTCCTCACTCCATCTTCCAGAGACTAGTCCCCTCCCACATCTCCTCACTCCACATTCCAGAGACTAGTCTCCCCCACAGCTCCTCACTCCACCTTCCAGAGACTAGCCCCCCCCCCACATCTCCTCAATCCACCTTCCAGAGACTAGTCCCCCCCTGCCACCTCTCCTCACTCCATCTTCCAGAGACTAGTCCCCCCCCCACATCTCCTCACTCCACCTTCCAGAGACTAGTCCCCCCCCCACATCTCCTCACTCCACCTTCCAGAGGACTAGTCCCCCCCTGCCACCTCTCCTCACTCCATCTTCCAGAGACTAGTCCCCCCCTGCCACCCTCTCCTCACTCCATCTTCCAGAGACTAGTCCCCCCCCACATCTCCTCACTCCACCTTCCAGAGACTAGTCCCCCCCTGCCACCTCTCCTCACTCCATCTTCCAGAGACTAGTCCCCCCCCCCACATCTCCTCACTCCACCTTCCAGAGACTAGTCCCATGTCGCTGTCAAAGCCCCTTGAACAATTCCTGAAATTCAAAGAAATGGAATCATAAATTGTCAGGTGTCCAATACCCGCTGATATTATATAGCTGATATAAACCTAAAGGCCCCCTATTGTACCACCAAGTGTGACAAATGTTGTCAAAATTCTACCCTCTAGTGACATCACACAGCTGTAGCTATAGATAGATACACGTAACCAGCCTACCCAGTGGACTGTACCAACTGCTAGGCCTATCTATCCATCATGCACATCTGGACGGACACTCCTACTTGTGATCTCACTAGAGGGTAGATTTTGACATGGCTTGTAGTGGCTCATCAACATACCACCTGGTGGGGAACCAGGGGCCCCTCGAAGAACTTGATGCTCTTCATATTAACATTCCAGCTCCAGAAGTGCTCGTGTTCCACCACAGATCACAAGTCACATTCCAGTGTGTTCTTTGTCCCGCTGCAATTCTAAGTATTCAGGCTGCATTTTCTCTCCCCATACATTAACTCACCGGGGATGCCAACCTCCCCTGCGAGAGAATGGACCTTCATGTCTCTGGAAATATCACAGGGATAGCCATAGTTCCTACAGTCTCCAGGTGCACCCACTCGTGACTAAAGGCCCACTTCCAAGCCATTTCCCCCCCCCCCCCCCCCCCAGCAAAGAGCAGCGCGTGGCCTGTGTGTGTGTGTGTGGTGTGTGTGGTGGTGTGTTGTGTGTGCCGGGTGTGCGTGTGCGTGCCGGCAGACCCTACCTGCTGTGTGTCGGTGTGTCGGCGGCATGTCTGGCTGGCCTCCCGGTCCCTGAGAGAGCAGATGAAAGACAACAGTAACTGTCTCCAGCACCCTGCCACATCTTCCACGTTCATGTTTGATCACCGAACAACAGCACTAGTCTTACCATCTGTTCACTCACAATCACCTCGCTCTCTCTCTCTCTCTCTCTCTCTCTCTCTCTCTCTCTCTCTCTCTCTCTCTCTCTCTCTCTCTCTAGCTCTCTCTCTCTATCTCTTTTTTTTCTTTTCTATTTGCTCCATCTCCCTTTCTATGTCTACATACATCTTAATATCTATCATTCTCTCTCTTTCTCTCTAGTTATGTCCTTATCCCTCTCCCTCTCTCTAGTAACATGACATTAGGGGTCTCTCTCTCTCTCTCTCTCTCTCTCTCTCTCTCTCTCTCTCTCTCTCTCTCTCTCTCTCTCTCTCTCTCTCTCTCTCTCTCTCTCCCTCTGATGGCTGGTGGTGGGTTAGCCGTGTGATGGAAGCCACCTGTCTGTGATATCGCCCGCCCGGCCTCTCTCTCTCTCTCTCTCTCTCTCTCTCTCTCTCTCTCTCTCTCTCTCTCTCTCTCTCTCTCTCTGGGGAACAAAGGCAGTGTGGCAACAATGGAGGTTCTGGAAGAGGTCCTCTTAGCGCCCGCGTTCGTGGCTTTGATTTCTCCTCCTTTGTTCCGTCGTGTTTGTTTCGGTATCTTTCATCGCCCGGGCAGTGAGGTTGTGTGGGTGGTGTTATCGTGGTGCCCCCCCCCCCCCCCCCCCACCCACCACCACCACCACCACCACCACGACAAACCTCCTCTTGTGGGTTTTTTTCTTTTTACGAGGAGAAAAGTTTTGTTCGAGCAACGTTTTCTTCTTCCCACTCAGACACGGCGCAGCAAAGTGGTGGTCGCGGTGTGTGCACTGCGCTTTGTTTTTTAACGGCTGCTCAGCGTAACATTTGGCTGTGTGTTCGTTATCAGAGGCCCAAGGGAGGGGATGACACAAACATTTTCAAGCTTCGTTTTTCGTTTGTTGTTTTGGATTTTTTTCCCGGTTAGCGAGATAATCAAACAGGCATGTGTGAAATAATAATTGTAACCCGAGTTCAGCCAAACCAATTAAAACATCATTAAGACTGTCTGTTTGAATACTTTGGCTAACAATCTGCTACACTTAGCTTAGCCGCACCAAATGCAAATATGATACGATTTGACATGAGACTGAATACATTAACACATAGTTTGGGAAGTATTTCTCTTCCCAAACAACGGAATAACCCTGCAAGCGACCTACTTTTCATGTGTAGAACTTTAGAAAAGGTTGCAAAGTCATAAAGACCTTCATGATGTTTATATGTTAAGTTAATCAAGCAGAATTATCATAAAGTGCGACCAGGAGCTTATGCTAGGACTAATCAAAGCCTGAAGTGGAGGATTTGAAACTAAATTATCTGAAACTGGAGGCTTTAGTCTCCCATTGGCTTCAATGCATTGCCTTCAATACTCGGTGGGAAATTATTGAATAAAAGTCAATTAAAAGAAAAGCTTATATCTGGCTTAGGCAAAATCAAAATTATTTTTTACAAAGCAGCAATAGACAAAAACAATATTTTCTAACCCTCTTGTAGTGTTGCAATTGTCGTACGTATTATTTAAATAATACGTACGACAATATTTACACACGAGCACAATACCCACGAGTGATAATCGGTATTCGCCGTCTAACAATAAACGGCAGGTAATCCTTATAATACAGTATAATCCGTTTGAAAAGGTGGCCGTGACATTAAGGAGAGGTTCAGTGTGAGTGACAGATGTATTTAGAGAGGGATGGACAGGCAGACGGATGGAAGGATGGATGGATGGATGGATGGGAGGACGGGTGAGTGACATTTCACAGAGCAATAGGCGTGGAGCCAGGCTATATTTAGACCACAGATCCACAGCCAAGGGCTCAGCGAAGAACCAGTGTCACGAGAAAAACAACCTCCGATCGTACGCAGAGAGGAGAGAGAGAGAGAGAGAGAGAGAGAGAGAGAGAGAGAGAGAGAGAGAGAGAGAGAGAGAGAGAGAGAGTGGCAGGGAAAGAAGGAAGGAATCTGGGATGTCGTTGGAAATGGCGCCTTAAATCAACCAGATTTGTCCTCCCGTTGCCTCAACCCCCCCCTCCTCCCCAAACCCCCTCAACCCACGATCTGATTCTGAACAGCTCATCTGCTGGCACTCGCTTTCTCTCTCTCTCTCTCTCTCTCTCTATGTCTCTCTCTCTCTTCATTTTCGCATTTTCACGGAAACACAAATCAGCTCTGATGCTACGCTAATGCTATGCTAATGACGGCGACGCACCCTCGCCTCTCCACCTCCCCTGTCCTCCGCTGTTGCTGTGCAGAGCGGCCCCTCGCTAACCTTCCCTCTCCTCTCCTCTCCCTCCCTGCCACTTGCTCCTCTCTCTCTCCTTCTCTCTCCTCCCTCCCTCCCTCCCTCCCTCCCTCCCTCCCTCTCTCTGTGTAAGTGCTGAATCCATCTTCACCCCCCCCTCCCCCCACCCACTCTGCCTTTATCATGACACCCCCCCTCCCACCCCGGCAGACCCGCTGGCGTGGAAGTTAGTTGCGGGCAAAGTTGTGGCGAGAGATTAACTTTGCAGGATTAGGTGGGTTAATTAATAGATGGCGTCTGCTCATTGTTTTGTGCATCGCGCCGGGTAGAAAGAAACCACCCAAGAGGAGCGCCACGGCATTAAATCAATTTCATGGCCCTTTTATTACAGACGAGATAAAGCCAATATTTAGCTTTCAATTCCTCACAATTATTGGGGGCCCGCTTTGCCACTTGACTGGCTGTGCTTGGCAGGGGACAAGGACACATCTGTTTATGGGCTGTGGAGGGCCCCGGGCGCCCCAGGGGGCCCTCGGCGTCCGCACCCTGGGGACCCGGAGCTCTCTGCTCCAGAGCACCAGAGACACGCAGCTCTGTCTCTCCAGGAGCTCAGGAAGGAAGGGATTTAGAGTGATTGTCAGAGACCACGCTAGCCCCCTTGTCTTCCCCAACCAGGGAGGAACACAATCCCTCATCAATACAGTTTGTACAATCTGTCACTTTGTGCTCGTGAACAGCCAAAACAAAAACAAAACGTTCATTAAAATGGGAAAGTGTTTGTCTTCTCACGGTTGACCAGAAAGAAAGACTAGCGAAGGGAACAGGATTTACACGCATAGCTGGTCACCATGATACTCTTTTCGAGTTATGAATAAAATCCCTCATCAATGCATTAGTTTGAATGACCAAAAAACTAAAAGAAATATAAAAAATAATCTTCTCAGAGTTGACCAGAAAGCAAGAGAAGAGGACATGATTCAGATACAAAGCTGAAACGTATCCTTAGCCTTTCGTATTTTCCTCAAGGAGTAAATAACGAATAACGGTCAAAATGACAAAACATTCACCCAAACGTTCAAGAATCGACCGTGAAGCAAGAGGCAAAAACAATATTTTCTAACCCTCTTGCTGTGTTGCAATTGTCGTACGTATTATTTAAATAATACGTACGACAATATTTACACACGAGCACAATACCCACGAGTGATAATCGGTATTCGCCATCTAACAATAAACGGCAGGTAATCCTTATAATACAGTATAATCCGTTTGAAAAGGTGGCCGTGACATTAAGGAGAGGTTCAGTGTGAGTGACAGATGTATTTAGAGAGGGATGGACAGGCAGACGGATGGAAGGATGGATGGATGGATGGATGGGAGGACGGGTGAGTGACATTTCACAGAGCAATAGGCGTGGAGCCAGGCTATATTTAGACCACAGATCCACAGCCAAGGGCTCAGCGAAGAACCAGTGTCACGAGAAAAACAACCTCCGATCGTACGCAGAGAGAGAGAGAGAGAGAGAGAGAGAGAGAGAGAGAGAGAGAGATAGAGAGGAGAGAGAGAGAGAGAGAGAGAGAGAGAGATTAGTAGAGAAGGCAACAGCTTCAGTCTTGTGAAAGCCCAGGAGGAGAGGGGGGGGTGGCGGAGTGGCGGGAAAGAAGGAAGGAATCTGGGATGTCGTTGGAAATGGCGCCTTAAATCAACCAGATTTGTCCTCCCCCCCTCTCCCCAAACCCCCTCAACCCACGATCTGATTCTGAACAGCTCATCTGCTGGCACTCGCTTTCTCTCTCTCTTCTCTCTCTCTCTCTCTCTCTCTCTCTCTCTCTCTCTCTCTCTATGTCTCTCTCTCTCTTCATTTTCGCATTTTCACGGAAACACAAATCAGCTCTGATGCTACGCTAATGCTATGCTAATGACGGCGACGCACCCTCGCCTCTCCACCTCCCCTGTCCTCCGCTGTTGCTGTGCAGAGCGGCCCCTCGCTAACCTTCCCTCTCCTCTCCTCTCCTCTCCCTCCCTGCCACTTGCTCCTCTCTCTCTCTCTCTCTCTCTCTCTCCTCCTCCACCTCCCACCTCCCTCCTCTCTCTTCTTCCTCTTCCCCCCCCCCCCCCACCCACTCTGCCTTTATCATGACACCCCCCCCTCCCACCCCGGCAGACCCGCTGGCGTGGAAGTTAGTTGCGGGCAAAGTTGTGGCGAGAGATTAACTTTGCAGGATTAGGTGGGTTAATTAATAGATGGCGTCTGCTCATTGTTTTGTGCTCGCGCGGTAAGAAAGAACCACCCAAGAGGAGCGCCACGGCATTAAATCAATTTCATGGCCCTTTTATTACAGACGAGATAAAGCCAATATTTAGCTTTCAATTCCTCACAATTATTGGGGGCCCGCTTTGCCACTTGACTGGCTGTGCTTGGCAGGGGACAAGGACACATCTGTTTATGGGCTGTGGAGGGCCCCGGGCGCCCCAGGGGGCCCTCGGCGTCCGCACCCTGGGGACCCGGAGCGCTCTGCTCCAGAGCACCAGAGACACGCAGCTCTGTCTCTCCAGGAGCTCAGGAAGGAAGGGATTTAGAGTGATTGTCAGAGACCACGCTAGCCCCCTTGTCTTCCCCAACCAGGGAGGAACACAATCCCTCATCAATACAGTTTGTACAATCTGTCACTTTGTGCTCGTGAACAGCCAAAACGTTCATTTGGGGGGGGGGACAGTCAGGACCAAAGTGTTTTATTTTCCCTCTTCACACGCCGGCCTGCCAGAACAGCACGACACCTCCTCGCACCCAGCAACACGCCTCGCTGCTTCATATTGTCCAGCTGCCTGCGAAACTCCATCCTTCTCACGAGCCAATACCTGACAATCCAGCGTTTTTTCTTATTGTTTGGGTTTGGTTTTAGTCGTAAGCCCCTTTTATACAGAGATTGCGGAATATTGCCGTAAAGAAGATTATGCCGGCTTTGCCTTTTCACACAGAACCAACACGGCATTCCGGAATCCCGTGGCGCGGCATGTAACACAACATGGTCAGCGTCTAGTGTGACAATTTATGGCGTTATAGTTTAGATTACACTCATCATGTTCAACATGTTGTGGGCATTCACAGATTCGGCGCTTACCCAGAGAATTCCCTGTTTGTACCTTTTACACATAAAGTCAGGCGGAATTCCCACATTCCAACATTTCCCACATTGAAAAGGCAGATGGGTGAGGTGAGGCTGGCTGTTATATGGGCACCATTTTACACAGCCTCACCTCACCCATCCACAGCCTCCCTCCCTCTATCTCCGACCCTCCCTCCTTCCCCTCCCCCAGCCTCCCTCCATGCCTCTCTCCCCCAGCCAGCCTCCCTGCCTCTCTCCTCTAGCCCCCCTCCCTGCCTCTTCTCCCCCAGCCTCCCTCCATGCATCTCTCCCCCCCAGCCTTTCTCCCCCAGCCTCCCTCCCTGCCTCTCTCCAAAGCCTCCCTCCATGCATCTCTCCCCCCCAGCCTTTCTCCCCCAGCCTCCCTTCATGCATCTCTCCCCCCCAGCCTCCCTCCATGCCTCCTCTCCCCCAGCCTCGGTCTAATTAGTCTGGGGTAAAGCACCATGCAAGGCTGGCTCCTGGAAATAGGTCACACTTCTCGTTGGTCCTCTCACCTCCGCGAACACAAAGAGAAAGTGTTTGCGCCTCCTCCGGGGCGTCTGGGCTATTTCTCAACGTGTAAAAAACACAATCCCAGCAACAGATGGCACGCGGCCACACACACACACACACACACACACACACACACACACACACACACACACACGCACACACACGCGCGTGTACACTCGCGGGTCGCATACATACACTCTCGTGATGGGCTCGGGGTTGAAAAACAACAGAATCGACGGCATCTCGGGAGAATGCGGAGATGAATGCTCCGCAGAGAGCGAGGCGGATCCCGTGGGGATCATTTGAGGAGGTTGATTAGACTGTTGGAGGACCAGAGTGAGGAATGTGGTCTCCGAGGCTAATGAGATAGCATTCCTGCGGAGGCTGGTAGGACCGCCACCCATCCTACCGTCAGACAACACACCCAGCCCATTTAACACAACAACACAATCACCGCTTTCTCTCTATCTCCATTACAGGGAATTACCAGCACTAAGAGAGGGTTAGGGATATTTGGAACAGTGCATTATTTTAATGTGAGTGAAGCAACCACCTAGAAGAGAGAAGAGAGGCATTCCGTCTGCGCTTGTTGTCCACAGATTACTTTTCACCAGAGCATCTCCAAGCGCGAGATGTGCTTCTAGAATTCTGATCTGTTGGAGGGAATCCGAACGTTAACAAGCAGTGAGTGTCGGAGAAGGGAGTCTCATCGGCGGAGAGGGAAGCTTATAAGCAAAACGCCAATCAGTCAGTAGACCACGCTGTGTAGTAGAGAGAGAGGTAATTATATTCCTCAGAAAGCACACAGACTTCCTTGTGTGCCACACGCTGTGTTCCAAGAGAACGCATCAACGTCACAACAACAAGCGGGTGACACACCGCCATGACACACCACCGCCATGACACACCGCCATGACACACCGCCATGACACACCACCACCATGACACACCGCCATGACACACCGCCATGACACACCGCCATGACACACCGCCATGACACACCGCATGACACACCGCCATGACACACCGCCATGACACACCGCCATGACACACCACCGCCATGACACACCGCCATGACACACCGCCATGACACACCACCATGACACACCGCCATGACACACCGCCATGACACACCACCACCATGACACACCGCCATGACACACCGCCATGACACACCATGACACACCTCATGACACCTTGACCATGCCAT